>GL502506.1:1327902-1352266 GCA_000149185.1 Mayetiola destructor
TTTATCTTCCTTCTTCTTTCCCATCATGTAGTTTATTCATTAAATAGAAGATTTCATTTTGTAAGAATTGTTTATTTGTTTATTCAATAAATCTAGACTTTATTCATTGTCATTCATACTCCAATACCATTCAATGAATCATCTGGCATGTGTAATGCGAATGCAAGTGATTTTTCTAAGTTTGTGTGTAGCTTTCGAATCAAAAAAAAAAAAATTTGTGTTTTGATATTTAATGGTTTGTTTTTGTTGTTGCATATGATTTGCCACGCATTGTTATCTATTTTTAAGGATTTGTTTTTTGTTTTTTTTTTTGTTTGTCATAATATAAATATTTTGTGAATATCTAAAACCTAAATGAATTTTTTTTTTATAATATCAGATGAATATTCTATTAAAATTTTTATTTCTGCCACAATTTCAATGTGAATTGTTTAGTTGTTTATTGTTTGAAAACATGTGCCATTCTTTTCACTTCCCCATTCTTATATTTGCAACATTTTTTCTTTCGATTTGGTCTTCAACCACTTCAACGCCCAATTTCTATCGCCTTCTTTTTTACCCTCTCCTTCAGAGATTCACTTCAAAACTGCAAAAAAATTTATCATCAATCGCTAAGCAGCTAATATTGTTATTGGAAAGAGTCGCCTGCACGCTACACATATCATTCTCATTCAAATTTAAATTTGTTTCCTTTTATCATTCGTTTTTTAATCTTATTTTTTTTTTTCATAAAAAAAATGATTTATTTCAAGTGTTTATGTAAATATTAGTTGTTGTATCATTGCGTTTTTGAATTTGGAATATGTAAAATGTTTAAAAAAAGAAAAAAAATATTTTTTTTTAAAAAAGTCGAAATCCACTCTCGAAAAGATGAGATGGACATCGTCATAGAGAACATAGAATCACTAAAAAAAAGCATTTGATTTTTATATAAAACAAAATTGTAAAATGTAAAACGACTTTTACACAAAATGGTTTTTCTTTTGCTTTGTCAGAAGAGAAAAAAAACTGTTCGAAAAACGATAAATTATTATATAATTATATTGATCTGAAAATTGTCAATGATTTTCTCTTTTCATTGTAATGATTCAGGAATGGAGAAACAATAGAGTTGTAAGTCATGCTTGAAAGGGAAATTGCTATTTTGTTTGGTCATGAAGGTCGTTGTAGGATTTCAATGTTGCTTGTTGAATGAATTGATGTTGTTTTTTTTTTGCTTAGCGGTTGTTCTGCTGCTTGTGGCTGTTGTTAGTGTTGTTGGTGTTGTTGTTGTGTGCCAATTTACAAATTATTTTTAAATGAATACTTTAGCTAAAGCATCCGCACCGGCACTAGCTATATAAGGACGCGATGGATGAAATGCAACATCAAAAATGCTCTCATCAAATTTCTTTCGATGGGCCGTTATTTCCTGTACACATGTTTTATTATCGAAATTCCAAAGTCGTATCGAACAATCATGCGAACCGGATAATAAATATAAGCCATGCGAATCAATGGCCAAACTTGTAACTGGTTCTAAATGAGCGACCATAAAATGTATCAATGAACCATTTGTATTATCCCAAAAGCGAATATGACGATCTTCATGGGCGGTTATTGTAACCGGAAGTGTTGGATGACACACAACTTTATTTATAAATTTAGCGCTATTACCATTTGTTTCTTGGCCCGTATTCAATTGAACCATTTCATTGGCTGTTTCTGTATTATATATAATGCATGCTCCATTATCAAATGCTACCACTATTCGATCGGGTTCATCATGTACAAAATCTACAGATGTTGGAATAACATTATCATCACCTTTGATTGTTTGTAATAGTGTTTTGGGTGACCATATTTTTACGGTACCATCGGCTGAACATGATGCTAAATGACCATTTGTTGGATCCACCGATAAACCCCATACAGCATCTGTATGACCAGTTAATGTTGAATGTAAAACATTTTCATCATAACTATCATATGGATCAATATTGGAATTTGGTATATTCCAACAAATGATTGTGCCATCTAAGCTGCCCGAATAGCATTGTTCACCATTTGTTGACATGGCCAAACATAATACCGGCGATGTATGTGCACGGAACGTATACAATGGTTCAACATCTAAACCGGCCGATTTTTTGGTGAACACAGTTTTTTGTAAATTCCATAATTTTAATGTATGATCTTCGGATACAGTAACTAAAACCGGCTCTTGTGGATGAAATGCCAGGGCACGTACACCATCAAAATGGGATCGTAGCGTATATTTTGCATTCCATGTTTTTCTATATGATGAATCTTTAGCATTGCCAACATCATATGCTGTTTCGGCTTCATTGTTAACGGTCAATTGGGCCAATTCACCCAAACCAAGCGATCCATCAACATCTTCTTCTTTTCCCACACGTAATGTTCGTCGGACATCTACATTTGGATAGACGGCATTTTTGCCAGCATTTGTATTATTCTCTTCGCCTTCGGTTAATGAATTTAATTCGTTTAACACCTCTTCAGCTTCGGCGTCCACGTCTGAAATTTTCAAATCAATCGACAATAAATTAAATGAGTTTTTTTTTTCTTTTTTTTTCAAATAAAAAATAAAAAAATTACCGTCATGCATTGCTTTGGCTTTCCTCATAGTGGCTTGAGTGTTGTTGTCATTGCCCACAACCATATCCAAATCATCCGAAATACCATCATCATCCGACATCTCAACATCGGCTGTTCCTAAAAATTCAAAATTTGCCATAACAGCAGCTTCTTGATCGAGTATCATTGCTTCGGCCATTGATGGTTGAGTTTTTTTAGCTGGCGTTCGGCGCCCCTGTGAATCACTCGCTCGTTTAGTACCCTCATTTGTAACCACATTTGGATTAACATTTTCTTCTTGTTCGGAACCATTGGTTAGCCCAAGCAATGAACGTACACGATTCGAGCGTACATCAATTATTGTATCAGTATATCCAATTTCTTGTAAATATGAACGCAACAATTGTCGACCCTGTCGCCATGTTGCATTTGACACAGAACTAAATGGTGCTTCCGAATCGGGTGCCACTTCATTTGTTATATTTGGTTCGTCCGTTGGTGGGCTCACTTCATTTAACGATGATGGATCACAACCGTATTTGAGACGATGTGTTTTAGCACGTTCCTGCACTAATGCATATTCCAGCATTTTAATACGGCGAATCAAATCCGATTTTAATGATTCTTGACCTTTTCGTTCGCCAAGTAAAACGGCTATTTTTGCCTGCAATTCGGCTCGATCAACATCCCATTGTGATCGCTCAATTTCAAAGCGTGAAAATTCATGTTGTATAAAATGCAGTACACCCGGAATGGTATAAATTTGTTCATGCGATGATGCCGCATTATTTGAACCATCTCCTTTATTATTTAATCCAATTGAATTGCCAGATCCACCCAATTGTGATGATGAATTTTGTACACCGCCCAATTGTGCCGAACTATCATTATCCATATTTATAAGCATTCAATTTTTGTTTTCCCTTTTTCAGATCTTTTCGAATTGATGGGCTCTTGTGTGTCCGATTTTTTTCGTTTTCAATTTTCGACTTTGAGCTCCTTGTTTTTTTTTCTTCTCTCCAGTGCAGTGATTATATGTTTTCCGTCTTCCTTCCCGAGTATATGGATTTATGTGTTTTTGGATGCTTCTGAGTGTTTGAGTGTAAATGTGCAATAATCTCAATTCACTCTTTTAGAAATTTGTGTGCGCGATAAAATGCAATTTGTCTCTTTTTTTATTATTCATAAATGCTTGAGACTTGAATAAGCTCCGAATGCATGAAGAAAGAAAGAAAAAAACGAAGAATTATTTGATTCGTGGATTTTCTCGTCTCTGCCGTATTATAAAAACACAATATTTAAACTTCATTGATTTAATTGTCACTGTAAATCGAACAATGTAATTTTTTTCTTCTTCTTTTTCTTCTTCTTCTTCTTCTTCTATTTGACGAAATGCGATTGGACGTCGTAAACAATGTTTCACTCACAATTAATTGATTTTTCACATTTGTGTGTAGAAAAGAAACTTCACGAAAGAAAACAAAATGTTTTTCAATGAAATGGCCAATGACAAATAAAATTAATAAGGATAATCACTAAATAAGAACCACACCTAAACGTATTACAACACTTTCTCTTGACTGTTTTTCAACCAAAATGGGTGCAAAAAAAAAAGGTTCAGATGGTTTGATGCCAATGAAAGTCAACGTAGTGCCGTCCAATCAGTCACATTCATGAACGGGATAGGAAAAAAAACTTTTTTTCTTCTTCTTCTTCTTCTTTTTCTTCTTTCTTTTCTCTTACTGGTCGTCGTTTTTGTCTGCACTCATTGATTTATGTGTTTTTCCACTCAATTCATTATTTCTGGTGCATTAATCGAATCAATTTTCGGATAACTAACCGAATTTTCACGCTTTAAAAATCTTTTTTCTGTGATACGTTCACAAAAAAAACACACTCAGTGACCGAGTCTTGTCTTTGTTATTTTGCTCTTCTCTCAAAATGATTGGATCCTTTGCACAGCAGACATTTTTTTTGACTAGCTCAATGAGTGAGAGAAATAGTGAGAGAAACAAAAAAAAAATCAAGATGGCCTCTTTTGTTCGTGCTTACACAGCTTAGGTTCGTGATTTTTGTATTCGTCTATACAATATACAGGCATACTGAATACTGAATATGCTCAATGCAATAGTATAAGATACTTGCGGAATTCGGAATCAATATATTCAATGGTTTTGAGCTGTCAAATTGTTACATGTTGAAATGTCATTTGAACTGTCGTTTGTTGGGTGATATAAAATCAGTGAATGGAATTAAGTTTTATACAAAATGTTGTCACTTGCATATAAACGGTTACCATTTGTGGTAAAACAGCAACAAAATGCATTCAAATCCGCAACGTTTACCGTAAATCGCAATTGTTCTTCTTCATCGGGAAACGATTGGGATAAAAAAGTTGTCGCGTATAACGATAGTCCAGGTAGGAATAATTATCGATTGATATTGAGGTTATGTTCAATTTTATTGATACATTAAATTAAATTTTCACCAATAGAATTCCGAACTCTGGAATTGTATCCGTCAAAAGCCCCCACTGCTCGGCAAAATAAAAGGATTATGCGTGAAGAATTGAAACCACGGTATTTTGAATATATTTCATAATTGTGAATTTTCTATTCCAATCCAAAATGATATATATATTCCACAGATACAAACGAATGAGTGTCAAACAAAAATGGTCAAATGTATGGCCTGGACCAAGATCATTTCATCCGGCTACGGTACCATTGCCGATTCGACAGGGTTATATAAACCATTTGAAAGATAAACGTCCGCCACCAGATAAATTTGCCAATGCTGAGCTCATGAAAATTCCAAATTTTCTGCATTTAACCCCGCCGGCCATTGAACAACAATGTGCAGCTATCAAAAAATACTGTACAAAGTGGCCAGCTGGACTCGAAACAACTAAAGATTGTGAAGAACACTTTCCCATGGAATATATTTCTACTGATTATATTCATGGATTGCCAACGATCCGTAATCCATTGTCTAGAATTATAACATTACGTGTAAGATTCGAAATTTGAGTTGCTCTCTCGTCAAAACATGAAATACTATTGCTTAGAATATTATTATTGAATTTTAGGTCAAACTTTCAGCTTTACCACTTGATGCACATGCAAAGGATAAATTTTTACGTTTGGTCGGAGAGCGCTATGATTTTAAAACGGACATTGTTACAATAACCGTTGATCGATGTCCGATTCGGAAGCAAAATTTTGAATATGCACAATATTTGTTGACGGCATTGTTTCATGAATCATTCATTTGTGAACCATGGGAATCAACGAAAGTTGAAGCCGATATGGAATATTATGATTGGGATAAAAATCAATCGAAAGAATCATTGGAAGCGATTTTGAGATGGGGCAAATCAAAGGACGAACCAATTGCTGCTACAACGGATTCCTTTGCTAAAAGCGTTGAGGCTATTTTCAATGAAGGCGAAAATGAAGTTAACCTTCAAAATTATAAGGAAGAAACGTTGAAAGTGTTGGGACTTCGTAGTTAAATAATAATAAATATGTATATGATTTTAAATTAATAATAAAAACTGTATATCAGCAATGCAGTCTTTTCACATTAAATTTGAGTAATATTTTGAATTTTGACAGATGACTCATAATCATAACCTCAATTAAACGTTTTGTTTATGTTGCTGAATTGAGTGTATTGTTGAAAAGTTTGACTGCCGATCCAATAACACGTCTATGATTTGCTAAAAAAGTTGTGAAGAAAATGTCGAACTTAGAATTGAAGAGAACCATTGAATGTAATCAGGGATCAGTTCGTGCGGTCCGTTACAATGGTAAGTTATTGAAAATGTTCGGAATATATTGATCACAAACAACGGAACAAATGTATGGAATAATTTCAGTTGATGGATCGTATGCGATAACGTCAGGCTCTGATAAAAAAATTAAATTATGGAATCCATCGACTGGACTGATGTTGAAAATGTATGGCGGACATGCCAATGAAGTGACCGAAGCCATCGGCAGTTGTGACTCGTGCCACATCCTAAGTGCATCATTGGACAAATCGCTCATTTATTGGGACGTAACTACGGCTCAACCACTTCGGTATTATTCACATTTCGGCTTTTCACTTTGGTGATTTGTCATTTTAAAAAAGCTCAATTCTTCTACTTCATTCATTTCTTTCGGTTGTTATTCTGTTTATTTTTTTACCAATTTATGTAGACGCTTGCGTTGTCATGCTGGCGGTGTAAACTGCATAGCATTTTCAGAAGATTCAAATGTTGCAATTTCTGGTGGAAAGGATAATTTGGTGATGTGTTGGGACATTCGAACCAGAAAATTGGAACCAATTCAAACAATGAATGAAGCTAAAGATGGCATAACTCGAATAATTGTAAATGAATTCGAAATAATTGTATCATCGTTAGATGGATGCATTCGCCGGTATGATTTGCGAAAAGGTGAAATAACATGTGATAACGTTGGTGAATCCATTGTTGACATATCTCAAACAAAAGACACTAAATGTACATTGGTTGCGTGCAGTGATAATGCCCTAAGACTATTGGACAATGACAATGCTGAAACATTGGCCACATATCGTGGTCATCAAGCCGATGATTATCACGTAGAGTGTGGAATTTTGAGCAACGATTCACAAATCGTATGCGGATCATCTGATGGCACTGCATTCATTTGGGATTTGGTTGAAGAAAAAGTTATCTCTCGATTGGCAATAGGTAAGTTTCGAATGATGATGCCTTGAAATTTCATTTTTTTTTCTTAAAATTCATCTATATTTTGTTTCCAGGATCGGGTGTGATACAATCCCTTGCTACGCATCCAACAACCGATGACATCTTATTTGCAAACAAAAGAGAGATTCAACTTTGGGGCATTCCGACCGAACTCTAGTCTCTAGTCTCTAAATGACATTTTGTTAGCTTATAATTAAACTAGAATAGGAATCGGTATTTTACTATTTTTATTTAATTGAATAAAGTCATTTAACGTAGCTCCAAATAACCATTGTGTTTCATTTAAAATGCGATTGAATGGTTTCATCGAACCATCAAAACAACAGAACGCATTCATTATTGACATTTGTGCATATGACGACTTCAGTTGTTCTGTGTTTTTGTTTGTTTTGTTCTTATTAACATCTGTCGGGAATGTGCAAATATTACCGAAATTATAGAACAATAACTCAATGTTGACTGGATGTAATTTTAAATTATTTTATTTTTGGATCGATCAATTTGTTATATTTGAATAAGTCAATATGTGTTCAATTTATCGAAAACATTCGATACAAAATTGAAAACGTGGATATTATTCCATCGTATTTTATTTTTTTTAAGTCCTTCTCTTTTGCTCGTATTCCTGGTTTTATTGTTTTTATGTGTATTTATATCCAGTTTGCGCTGGACACTGTACAAATACACACACACACACACACCAATACCATAAAAAAGGCCAACAAATACATATCCGATGGCCCTGTAAAATCGCGAATATAAACATAAATATGTACCGTGTACGGGGGAATAAATAGCTCGCGCGCATTGCAAAAGGAAGATAAACATTGTTCGGCATAGAATAAAATATACATATATTAAAACGTGTAGAAAGTGAGAATACGCAATCGGCATTTCCAGAAGGGAATGTAATAAATTATACGCAGTTAAAATAATGGGAATAAGAAACCAATAACATCATCCAATCATCCAGTAAAATATACAATATACAATATACCGTCGTCAGTATTCCCATAGTATTTGCAACGAAGAGAGCATTCATTGTGGCATAAACGTGAACGTGTAATTGTTTTTGATTGAATCCGTTTTGTGTTGATTTGTTTATTTTTCTCTCCTGTTATTCGTAATAGTGTGCAATGTCATTGTAGTTGGGCAACTACAATGAATTATAAAAGACATATTTGTATATGCGGATGCAGAGATTAAGCGCAGTGCATACAGCATAATACATAATAAGGAGGAAAAAAAGGAAAAAAACACACACCACTCGATCTGTATGTTGTTTTTTTCGTAAATGCGTCATACAGGTGCAAGTGGAATAAAATTCATTCCAACGTTATAAAGATGAACGCATAAGGATAAAATAAAATCATCATCGAATAGTGTAGAAGAATCAGCGACAACTGAAATTGAAGACGAATTTTCGGAACAAAAAGTAATCGCGAAGAATTTTAAGCAGAAGGAGAGAATATTAAATTGCATATATAAAACACACAAAATTAAAAGACATTCGATCCAACCGAATAAAGACGAAGAGAAAGAAGATAAAATATCTAAAATATATATATATATAAAGGGCACACAGATGAAACTGCATTAAATTGCAGCGACGAATCGCGCGATGGCGAAAAAGTGCAGCAAAATATTAAATGCGAAACCAAAGTAAACGAGATTCCGGCAAAAACAAAAACAAAACAGAAGAAAAAAAAACATACACAGAAAAAGAATTTAAAGAAGAAAAAGAAACGAAGCAAACGAATAAAACGAGCTTCGCAGGAGTTACAAAAGAATAAGAAGCGCAGTAGCTGTTCAGTGAACGACAACTAACCATTGCATCAAATAAAGTGTTTTGCATTTTGTTGTACAGTCGATTTATTGGGAAGAAAAGTGTGTGATATCGAGATTAGTTTACGCGGTAAAAAAAAATAATTTTCGTTTCCATTCAAGTTTCTAATTTAAGTTTAAACATAAAGAAATTCATGTTTCATGAGAATGTCTTCATCCACAATAAATATATTGGCATCTCAATCGACATCGATCAATTATGTTAACGATGAAGAGGTGTCCAAACTTTTTCCGCTGAAAAGTATTTCGGATGTTGTGCGTCTATTTAAAGTGCATTTAGAGAGTGCAAAAGAACCGGATTTGACGCTCCTTTCGATTGTTACGGGTTTCATTGAGAATACATTAACCGGTAAATGTAATGGAAATGCAAATCAATTGCATGCCAAAATTGCAATTACCGAAAATAATAATGCAGAGGCAACAAATAAAAATAGTTGCGACAATGATTTGACCGATTCCAAGGTCAAATTCGATGATTCGGATGTATCGACATCGGCTGGTCTTAGCAATTTTCCGATCGTTACGCTTGAATCGGTGAACACTTTGTACGATAAATTCGTGAAAATAATTTCATTGATTGCAACGTGCAAAAGAGGCAATGGTGTTAAAAAGTCCAATCGCTCAAATGCAACACCTGCTTATGCAACACGTGAACTCATTAAACATGTATCGGATGTGATATGGAATTCATTAATTCGAAGCACATATAAGGATCGAGCGCATTTACAAAGTTTGTATAGCTATTTGGCCGACAATAAATTGGATTGTTTTGGGGTTGCTTTTGCCGTGGTAGCCGGCTGTCAGCAGCTTGGCTATGACGATGTTCATTTGGCCATATCGGAGGATCATGCATGGGTTGTTTTTGGCAAAACGGGTGAAGAGACTATTGAGGTTACTTGGCATGGAAAGGGTGAGCGATTTATTAATTATTCATGATTTTTTTTTTCTTTTCATTTTTGCATGAATTTTTTAACTAAAACAATTCAACCATATTTTTGTGTGTGTGTGTTTTTTTTTGGTTCCCGAATAATAGGCGCTGAAGATAAAAGGGGACAATCGGTAACATCTGGCAACGAATCAAATTCATGGCTTTATTTATCCGGTCATCCGGTTATATGTGATCGATATATTGAAGTTGGTGCTATTATTTCGTCAATTAATCCATCATTGAGTATGACCAGTGCATGTCTTGAAGTAGCCGAGCTACAACAACAGTTGCTTTGGCTTTTGTATGATATGAATCATTTACAACGATATCCGATGGGTTTAGGATGTTTGGGTGAGCTGGAAGAGGTTTCGCCCACTGTAGATCGTCCCACATGCGCCGAATTATATCAAATGGCAATTGAATCGGCTCGATGCCGATATAAGGTACTTGTCCTTGAATTCTTTTCTTAGAAAAAAAAACTGAAAATTAATTAAATTTTTTCCCTTCCAAAGAATCATCATGTATATCCGTATACGTATCAAGGAGGCTATTTTTACCGGCAAAAACAGTACAAAGAAGCATTTTTCTCTTGGGCCAATGCTGGTGATGTGATAAGATTATACGCTTATTATTCGCGTGACGATGAAGAAATTTACAAGGAATTCATGGACATTGCCAATGAATTAATACCGCACATTATGAAAATGGAGAGTTCGGGCCATTCGGCAAAGAGTATCCTTCGGGATCCGCATTGTTTTGCAAACCTTTTGAGGTAACATTTCATCCTCAGATCATTTTCATTAACCCAAAACAATTACGAATAATAATAATTGGTGGCCTTTCTTTAGATTCTATGATGGCATTTGTTTTTGGGAACAAGGCAGTACAACACCTATTTTACACATTGGTTGGGTCAAACCATTGGTCACCACAATATCTCGGTTCGATGGTGAGATTCGATCACAAGTGATCATCAATTGTGAAAAGGACAATGCTGATGGTGGTGGTGGTGGTGGAACCAATGCAACGCTTCGATCTGAAAACAACAACAATGACATCTCAAAAGTACCGCATCATGAGAACGAAACAACGTCGCCCAAAATGAACGGTACTGACGATGGCGAAACATCTAACGAAAAACCGCCCGTAACAGTTCGCACAACATTAGTTGAAGCTCTGACTGCTGCCTGTGGTGAAAAAATCCTGAATCCAGACTTTCTTTTGCAAGGTGGCGGACGACCATTTGCTGATCAGCAAATCAAATCCGAGCAAAGTGATGAAAAGGAAAAACAACTGTTGTTACTTGCTCAAACTTCGCCTCGTCGTTGTGACGAAGCATCAGCCGAATCAAATGTGAAATGCATCAACGATGTAAAAACCATGGATTTTAAGGATACATCAGAAGAGCAAATGCCTGCAATACCATCCACTGGGCCGGTATTTAAAGAAACGGCCGACGATGAAATAATCGTTCCAAAAAGACCAGAAATCATTTTGTACAGCCAAAAAATGAAAGGTTTAAAGGATCTTTTACTGGCTGAAAAGCTCAATACACATGCGATATCATTACAATTGTCCGCACAATCTCAAGTTCAAGTTGCTGGAAAAAAGAGCAGATCGATTGGCACCATAAACTATGCATCTGGTACAAAACGAAGTCGACGTGAATAAATTGAATGATTTTTGTGCATGTAAAATAATCGGAAGGCAAACACTGAATATCTACTATTTTATTCAGATGGATTATTTGACATATATAAAACTATAAAGCACACATCAAGAAAAGAACCTGTGATTCAGATGAAAGTTGATTTCAAATAAGAAAGAAAACTAATACACAAGTGAAAACTGAAAAAAATTTAAGGAAAAGAAAAAAATATTAATAATAACACACTTTCGAATCCAATTCGTTTAAATTTGCAAAAAAAAAAACAGATAAAAAAACGAATGCATGCAATCAAAGGTCTAAAGAAAGAAACCTTAACATTTATTTAGAGATGGCTATTTTTGTTATTTATATTGTTGGATTCTTGTAAAAAGAGAAACATTTTTCCACTACGACATAAGAAACCACACAACACAACAAACAAATCTCCATTTATTTTTTGATGTGGACTATGGACAAGTGAAATAGCGCTCCATATATATTTATGTATAATGTATATGAAAAGGGGATAAGTTATTGTTGAACGATTGATTGAATCACTCGTGTGTTGATTTTGATTGGAAATTAAGTGAGAATGACAGAAATGGAAGGAGTAAGAATAAAATTTAATTTATTTTAGATGGAAACGAGTTGAATTGAACAGGGATGTGTATAATTATATTGTTGCTGGATTTGTTCCAATGTCAAATTTCAAATTTCGTTTCTAATTTATTTATGGTATATTTCGAATGGCAACGAAAAAAAACACAAAATTATTTATTGTATTGAAAAACTATTGTTTTGGATTTTTGTTTTGATTTTTCATTTGAAGTTAATAATGGTGAGAAAAAAATATCCCCGCAGAAATATATATAATGGCCATGAGTGGCCATTATACAGGCAATATACCGACACACATTAAAATACAAATATTCAGTTGAATGTATCTATCATTCTACTTATAAATTATATATTATTAAATCGATGTCATAGAATAATCTCATTAGGAGTTCAATATCCACCAACGAATGCCATATGTTAGAGATGACTCCATGGTACCGACCCAAGTAGAAATCCGAAAAATATAAAATTTAATTCTATTTGAAGTTTAAATTCCAACTAAACTCTATGTTTAAAAACTAGACGAAATCATTCCAATATGCAATGTCTTGATTGCCTTAATTACATTTTACTTTTCATTTTTCTCATTTTTTTATTTTTTTTTTATTTTTTATTTTTTATTTTTTAGTGATAATAATAATATAGTTTTGAATTTATTGAGTTTTTATTTGATCAGTTCTCAACATTTTCCCCCCTCATTCCTTCCAACAAGGCTTTAAGAAAGAAAACAATGAAAGGCCCCTCTTTAAATACAATACGAACATCTTTACGCATTTTGTTGTTATTCAAACTTTTTTTTCGGTGTCATTTTCAATTAGGAAACTTGCAAATGCAATAAAAACTTTAATAAATCGATTTGTAGAAAGTATAAGACTTCATTCGTGTTGTGTAAATTCAGAATTCTAATTAATTGTATTTATTGTCGGTGTGCTTTCATTGTATCAATTGACCAAATTCAATATAAGATTCAATACAGTTTGAAATTGAAGAATGTGAATAAAGGAAAGCAATATTTAATCGAATTTTCATTTTCGTCATTTTTCATCAAAGTAACGGTGTTTTAAACCGATTCTGGTCGCCGAAGATCTGTCTAACAAATTTGGCTCAATATTGAAAAATGACCGAAATGTCAAAGCCCAGAACAAATGTTCGACTGTAATCGAAACAAAGTGCATTTCGAAAATTAATTGGTTCCCATTGAACTGAGCTCCAAATTGATTCTCTGGAGGTATTTTAACAGACTACAACGTATATTGGTTCATTCATTTATATCTTCCGTGTCATTTTAATAAAATTTGAAAAAAATATATTTCAAAAACTGTACAATTTCATTCGTTGTAATTATCTTCCATATCTCGACACTGCGTGGCGCTAACAGTGCATTGCTCGAAATGTCAAAATCCAAAACAAATGCACAACTATTTTTCTAATCACTTTATTCGAGTAGTTTTTTTTTCCTTATTCACATTGTTTGAATATACATTATCACATAAATTGAGCCAATCTCGGTTCTTTTCGTCACGTGATCGAATCTGTTGCTGTTTTTGATTATTATCAAATAAATTTTAATTTATAGATTATTCAGAGAAGATAATTCAGTTAAGCTCAAAGTAAACATTGACCATGGATAATATCACTTCAATTCGTTATACACAATTGCCAGAAGATTCGCCATACGTGAAACCATTTCGAATGTATTACGTTCAAAATGGCACAGAAAAAAATTGGGATTTATTAAAAGTTCATGATAGCGTTGCAGTCATCATTCTGAATAAAACACGGAATAATTTAGTTTTCGTTCGACAATTTCGTCCAGGTAAATCCACTTACAATTGAATTCCGAAAAATACAAATACATTTTAAAATGACAATTTAGCTGTGTATCATTCCATTATTTCGTCGGATTCCGATTGGTTGTGTGTAAGCGAAAATAGTACAAGTTTATTGAAAAAGTATCCAGTTAAATTGGCAATCACAGATGAGCTTTGTGCCGGTATTGTTGACAAATCAAAACCATTGATAGAAATCGCAAGAGAGGAAATAATTGAAGAATGTGGATATGATGTACCAGTTGAACGGATCGAAACTGTGATGACTTATCGGTAAAATTTTCGCTTTGATGTCAAAATTTTGAAACCTTAAAACAATTTCAAAGTGGCAACTGTTTTGCAGGGCTGGCGTTGGGACAAATGGTTCACTTCAAAATTTATATTATTGTGAGGTTACCGATGATGATAAGGTGACGACCGGTGGAGGCGTTGATGATGAAATTATCGATGTTGTTGAATTGTCGATCGATGAGTGCAAGAAAATGGTTGCGCAAGGAGCAGTTAATAATTCTCCACCGAGCTGCCTTCTAGGTATTATGCCTATTTTTTTCCTCTAAATTTCTTCTTGATTCTTATTTCTTTTTATCCATACCTTTTTCAGGAATTTGTTGGTTCTTAGCAAACCGCGCACCGAAATGATAGGTGCAAAGGAAACGTGATAAATACAAAAAATAAAACAAACTCAATGAAAATTAACAATTCAATATTAATTTTTTCTTTCAATAATTTTAAAATATCGAAAAAATGTGTAGAGCATTTTTAAACTGATCTGCAATAAAGACTTTTTGATTTGATTCAAATTCAAATCAAATGAACAAATTATAAATAATTTGTAATTCACTAATTGATGCGAATGCAGAATCCATATAAAAATTCAGTGTTATCTTTGCGGTGCTTTGAATTGGTTATTCGGTTACAATTACATTCGGTTTTCCCGTTGTTACTACAACAGGCCGTTGCGAGCTTATATTTGGCTTTTTCGTTGTTGCCGTTTTGGCCGGAATTTTCGTGACAGGTTTATTTGGCAAATTTTTGGTCGATTCATTTGGTTTTACAGTTGTTGATGGAACAGGCCTTTTTGAGCTGACATTTGGCTTTTTTGTTGTTGTTGTTGTTCCGGCTGGAACTTTGGATATAGGTTTATCTGGCAGATTTTTGGTCGATTCGTCTGGTTTTATAGTTGTTGATGGAGCAGGCCTTTTCGAGCTGACATTTGGCTTTTTTGTTGTTGTTTCGGCCGGAACTTTTGTGATAGGTTTATTTGGAAGATTTTTCTTCGGTTCGTCTGGTTTTACAGTTGTTGATGAAACAGGCCTTTTCGAGCTGAAATTTGGCTTTTTTGTTGTTGTTGTTGTTCCGGCTGGAACTTTGGATATAGGTTTATCTGGAAGATTTTTCGTCGAGAAGTTTGGTTTTAATGTTGTACATGGAGCCGGTTCTTTTGACCCATAGATAGAATTTGGCTTTTTGTGCGTGCCTGTTAATGAGGCCGATGGTTGTAGTTTCGATATTGGAACAGCAGGAATGTTCTTTTCATCAATGGCATTTGAAATGAAAGTGGTCTTGGCCGATGCTGTATACGATTTTTGTGTATCCTTTGGCGGAGAGACTGGCACACCATTCACGAAAGTCAATAATGAAAGTAAAAATATTATTGAAACACGAAAAAGTAACATTATTGAAAATTTTAAATCAAACTTCTCCGTTAACGAACCGATTCAACTATGATGTCGAATATAGCACCTATGTTAATTTATAGGAAACATGATATTGGCCGACTTCAGCTTCAACGATTCAACTTTCATTGTCCGATAAGACATCAGATAAATGCGACATTTCACCGAATTGTATGTTTTTATTGATTTATTGTTTGAGTTTTATCGATGATTGCATTTATTGGCCAATGCATAGACACCTTTTCGGCTGATCTCAAGAATTACGCCCAAGGCACGTCAATCAATTATTGACATTTGTTCAAAATTATTATTTTTTTATTTTATCGTTCACTCAGACCACGTCATGGTCGAGTTCATTCGTGGATTTTTAATTTTTCTTAAAATTTCGTTCTGTTTTATTGACCCCAGAATTGACAATCGACAGTCGAAATACATTTATTCAGTTGAGTTTCATTATATACAACACATGACGGTCGATGGTCAATGACCAAACATTAAATTTCATAGGATTGGTTATATATTCTGAAATCATTTTTCGCACTGAATCCATAATATTTCTAATCAATTTTCATAATGTACACACCATGGATCCCAATGGGTGTTTTTCCATATTTTTATGGTCTTGAATGAACGTGCCCAACAAAAATATTTTCATTTTTGTATAATTAAGTGTTTTTTTTTTCTGTGAAAAGAGATCATAAATTCGAAATTTCTAAAATCATAATAGGGAGTGTTCAATGTTTATAAAACAGCAATATGAATTAGTTGAACGTCAATCTATCACGCAACCACTGTTATTCAAATGAAATAACAGTTTTATCACTTTCCATTTTGTTAATTAAAACAAATAAATGTGTATGGTTTACGGTGTACGGCAAGCTGCACACACGCTATATTTGTTCACACAATCCAATTTCGTTGGGAAGCCCACCCTTTCGTTTTATTCAAATCAAATATTAAAATGCCATTTTGTATCGATTAAAATGAACACAACCATTAATTTGTTGAATCTGTTTATTTTTGTGCTACCGAAATTTTGCTAATAAACTCAAATGCATTATAAAATATGAATAGCCAAATGTTGGGTTTGGCACTTTAGATAGGAAAATAGGTATACAATGATTCTTTTTTTCCATTAACGTTTTTCCATTCCATCCAGTTTTTACCTAAATCCTGCAATGAAATATGAAGTAAATTTTATACGTTCTTTTCCATGCTGTGCATGAAATGTGAAACTATTGCGATATAGGTGTTTGACCAGAGATCTCACTTTGCACTATTTTTGACAGTGTATCAATTACGCATTGGGTATGTATTTTGTTCCACGCTCGGCATCCCTTTCGATCGAATCACTGTTCAACAATTGAATTTCATTTGCTTCCAAACATAGTCCAATCATCGCCACAAGAATATGGTTCGATTCATACGTAAATGCTCGTTGATGTTGATTGTCCAGTATTGGTGCCGCAATGAATCCGACACTATTGTATTGATGTTTGTGGTCGATTTCCACTATAGCTTCGGAATGTACATCCTTTCCGGACTTCATATTAAAACAACAATGTGGATTCAATTATTATTATTATTTTACATTACAATATATAAATGAATAATAATGAAATTATTTGTTTAATTAACGAAATTATTGTTATATTCAGTTCTTTTGTTTTCAAAACAAAATGAATTGTGAGATACTTAATTGGTTCATAGTTCATAGCATTAACGCAGTTAAAATTCCATCACAATGAATGATTATGATTACATATTATTATAAAATGTAATCTTTTTTGTAAGTATATGAAAATAGGCTCCTGTGGCGAATTTAATGATGAATAGCAAATCTTTAACGGTTTTACATTAAAACTCGATAAAATATTCATGAAAATTTGCACGTTCACATTTCTATTTTGAGCATTTAATTCCAATTGTTCACCCTAGACATCATTTAAATGTTATTATTATTATAAATGAACCGTTGTTGTCGTCCCGGTGCCTGATTTTGCGAATAAAGCTTCGTTTGATGTTAATTATTCCAACGGCAAATTCAATTTGAATTGATGAAAGATGTGCAATCATTTGAATTCAATCAATAATTAGATATTCGTGTACCATTATTTTTATTATCATATGATTATAACGAAAAATGTACGTGTGCAGAACAGTCAAATTTGACGGTATCAAATCATTTGGGAATAGAAAATTGCTATAAAAAATAGACATTCGAAATTATGTTGTGGAATTATTTTCTTGTTTCTCGCTTGTCGCTTCTCGTTCATTCTCATTCTAATAAAAATAATATAATGGGATATGAAAGTTTGCCCATGGAATACACAATGCACAATTTCGTTTATATGTAATAATCATAATAATAATTCATTCAATTATAACTTCGATTCTATGTGTCTGCACATCGCCGATGATGTGATTTTCCTTTGTTTTTGTTGATTTTTTATTTATTTTGATTTTATATAGTATATACCGGGCTCGTCTTAGATATCACATATTTTTACTTTCTTTTTATTGCAAAAAAAAAGCTGCATGAGTTTGAGCACCAAGGTTCGAATAATCTTTTGGATGGCCGGTATGATGATCTGTAAATTACCCAAGAAGGCATTGCATTCAATTTGATTGAATAGAGTTTATACTGAATCTGTTATTTATTATTGTGTGCGATGTCCAATCAAAAATTAAATTTTTAATCTTTGCCCCACGCCGCTCCTTGCATCGATGAATATTCAATGTTCAACGAAGATTTGACGCATTTGAATGGTTTTAATTCTGGTGTATTTTGAAACAATAACCAAAACACATTTCGTATTCCAATGACATGTGCGCATTTCGATAATATGTAACCCAGTCATTTCCACTCAGCATAACTGATTCTAAATTCTGCGGTTACAATCGCATTCCGAACGTTAATACGATAAAAGTGAATTTTTAAATCGCTTTTCACGGGAAAGTTAATCGGAAACAGTTTAACGAGAGTTTCGTTGTCTGCAATCTCCAACCGAAATAAAAACAAACATTGGTTAATGGGAAAGTCATCAAGCACATTTACAACGAAATATGGGGAAATATTTTTTGACAAACTACGCATGCCTATTCCAGTGGCTCCACTTCAGATAGACTGGTTTTTATATAATCATATCCATTTGATTTGATTTCAATAAGAAGAATGAGCACACAGCTAAAAATCGTCATGATACATTCGCATATTGTGTAGTCAGTCGTCTATACATAAGCTTTTGCTGAATGATTTAGTGTTTTCCATTATTTTTTTTGTTTTTTTGTTTTCTCAACATTGGAATCCTTTCACCAGCAAAACATTTGAAATGTTGGCAAAGGGCAAGAAAAAGGAGAAATATAATAATATATGTATACATGAAATGTAGAATGAACTAATGTTGGATGGTGTTGGCACAAATAGCCGATTTGTCGTCAGTCAGTCGTGAAGTATTTGTCAACGGAACTGTTCACAATTGGAAGTTTCGTCCGTTTGTCGCCCACATTGTTCAATAACATTATCGAATACAATCATCACTGAGTTTCGAAGGAACAATTTTTTTTTTTTGAAAAGCAATTTTAAATGTGAACATTTTGATGTGACTTTGTGCTACAATTGAAAGAATTGTATTAGATAAATTGAATGACTCGAATTCTTGTGAAAGCATGAAATGAATTGGAATAAAAAGGAAAAATCCGATTGAAAATAAAATCTAGTGAAATATCGTATTTACTTTCATTCCAAACGATTGCGGAATTGTGCATTTTTTTTTTATGGAGAGTAAGAAAAAGAAAGATAAAGAGGAAAGTCCGAGATCAATTCGGAATACAAATTCTTGCCATTTGAGTTTGAAATTTCCATCGAATACAATTCGATGTAGTGAATGTTTTATTACAGAAGTTGTTTAAGCATCGACAACACTGAACGAATATATAAAAGAATTCAAAGTTTGTATTTCGGCGATTTCAAGCAAACAAAATAAAGAGTCAAAGACGGTTATGAGACGAGTGTTATCGACAGAAATTGTGCGTATTCAGTTCTGGTAATCGATTTTTATTTTCTTTCATTTTTGTTTTCCTTTCTTTTGGTTTGCCTTTTTTTATGAGTGCTCGTATACGTGCTGTGCAAATCGATATGAATTATGTGTATTTGGTAGCCAATGGATAAAAACATTTCGGCGACGAATACGAATGCGAATTCAAAGGCGATGGCAAATGATTGTGATGAAGAATTTTTCTGTTCCATGAATGGAAAATTTCCTTTATAAATGGGTTTTTTTCGTTTTTACCTTTTTTTGTGAATGTTTTTTATTTTGCTTTTCGGAATGATCGAGCAACCAGAATGCTAAGAACTGGAAATATATCGCGCACGAATGCTTTCTGATGAAAAGCATAGCATTTCGACAAAACGACAAAACGACAACGAACAGAAGCGATAACAAAAACTACACCGCAATTGAGATCAAAATCAATTTCAGAATCCAAATTGTGCTTTACTTTGGTTCTGCATAATGCTGCGGTTTGATATATCAATGCAAGCAGTGAAAATAAAATTTCCAAATAAAATAAAAAGAATATAAAAAATCGTCAAAAGACTAAATCTAAATAGTTTACTGGTTTGCCGTTACTGTTTTGTATGCGATGCGGTGATTGTATGTGATAACTGAATACCAAATACCGAATATCTAAATTGTCTCTTCACGTTTTCATTCGGAATTCAAAGAGCCCCTAGACGAGATAGGGTGAACAAGTATAGAGCACATACTTTTTGAGGTGCTGGGAGCAAGTGATTGACGCGACCGATAACGTGGGTTTTATAGCGAAAAAGATACACATGTTCACAATTTTCCAAACGTTTTCAACATTTTCAGGCGTTGTTACAGTGAATGTAGAAAAGATACGGACACATAAAATTATGTTTATCGAGAGAAAGTCAAAATGATTTTCAAACAAATTTAAATTTTCTGACAAACTGACAGTTGAGGTTTTATTTAATACGAAACTTTGGTTTGTGGTGCTTTTTCTTGTTATAAAAACCAAACCGAAAAAAAAAATTGAATTCATGTGAAAAGCTACGCAACGATTTTAAGCATCGACCTACGCAAAACATTTGTCCGAAATATAAATCGTGTGATGTATGTAAAGATTAGAAGAGAATGTAAAAGAAATTTCATAAATTTACGTGAAAACATAAATAAAAAATAAGATCCAAAACCATCCAAATATCACAATTTAAAATGAGAAGTGAGGTTGGACTCATGGAAAAAAAATAAAATTCCAAAATCTATAATGAAAAAAATAAAATTTTGTTCAATAAATTCAACAAAGATAACATTTGAATGGTTAATTTATTCAAACTTATCTTATTCGATGGATGATTGCATTACTTCGAATTAGTTTGGCGTGTGTTAGTCGTTCAGATAGTAAAATATCAAAATTTATTGTGAACAAAATACAGCTAAAATAGTTAAATATGAAAATTTGATTATCCACATGCCGACGACGACATCGAAACGAAAGAAAATAAATACCAATGAGAATAAAAAAGAAAATTAAAATCATCGACCCAAAGTATGTGCTACAGCTTAAAATGAAGTGTTGCTATGATAGACTAAAAATGCAACGGACTCAAGTATTTTAAAACGAAAAAAATTCCATTTGGAAATTGATGACGATTAATGGATATTCTGTTGAAATTGGAAACATCATCTGTCTTTTTGGAATTATTTGGCGTTTGTGTATAAAGGTAAAGAACACTTTTTCTCTGTCAACTTATCAACCATCAGCCCTTGAGCCATTAGCCATGAGTCATGAGCTTATGTCATTATATTCAGAAAGTATTAAAACGTCTGTCTTTTCTAGCTTCGATTATTCAACATTTTTTATTTTTTTTGGTTGTCATTCTTTTCGTTATCGATTGCGCCTGAATTTTTGAAAAGAATCAAATGGAATAATTGATAGCGACGAAGATGAGCCAAAATAAAAATTAAAAGATAAAAAAAAAATTGAAATGAAATGGCAAAAAAATTGCCCGTTCAATATCAAAAGTTCATTGTATTATTTTATCTTATTATGCTGGCTGTCAATGGCAAAAATATTCAATTTTTCATTGGCTATTTTCACTATTTTCCCATAGTTCATTGTACATTGTACACATATAAGGTGAAATATTAAAGAAACATAACTTCAACCGAATCATCAATTCCATTCGACGGTCATATTCCATTTATTCGAATCGGAATGTCAAACCCCAATCAGAAGATTTATTAAATAAAACTTTTAGCGCTTGACGGTCTTGGCTTTGGCAAATGGCAAAATCCAAACAAAGGCAAACAAAAGCATCGTCATTTTTTTCCTCCCTCGAATATAGTTTACGAATGAATGCTGAATGAAGAACAGACATGTGTGTTAAATATCCGGCGTATTAAATGCCTACCCTAAATGCTCAAAGCTATGAATGACAGTATTTCTTTTGATATTTATCTTAATCGACACATATCCAACTGAATGATAACACGAATTTTGAATGCTCACCACAATCGATGAAAAGAAATGAGCAACGAACGAATCCTGAATTCCGTATCATAACAATCGAATAAATTGTCGTCAATTCCTGCTCAACTCAAATAATGAGTAATACATGAATACGTTACGACCGTTACATCGATAAGAATTCATGTTATTACATTTAAATATTATATTGAAATCAACGAAGATGAATCAGATACGGAAATGCCGACAATTTTGAGAATGATTAAGCGTTTTTTCTTTTACGCTTTTTTTATTGCTATTTGCTGTTTACCATGTCGAATAATAAATACTTTTTCAGCGCCCAAGCCACGTCGATGTCATATTTAATGTGTGCATTTTCATCATATCTCTTTAACTCATTAGCTCAGATCATTTCATTTCGATGATACGGCAACGATGAGATTAGGCATACGATATTACGCCATTAATAATAACATTTTCTTTCATCCCCTTGATGACGATCAGCGGTGAACGTCTCACCGTGTTCAATGTGACGATGCTTTTGGTGTTAATCACAAATGAATGAAAACGGTTTTTGGGACAATAAAATCATTGTAATCAACAATATCAAAAATAGAAACAGCAAAGCATCAATCGCCTCACGTTAACGATTGTATTACATTGTTTATGTCATTGTTGGGATTTGATAGAAATTTATTTGTGAATACAGTTAAAAATAGTACACAAACACACATATCATGCTAATCTGTTAATGTGTATGATGCTCGATGCTGTGTCACACATGGTATTGCACAATTTACATGTACCTACATATTATGGCTCCTCATCAACTGTTGTTATATTCATTGTATACAACATCTGACGGCTTCTTCATTGAAATGATGTCTGAGCCAAGCACTGAACACTGAAAACCAACAAATGTTTTGTATGCTGTTTTATATCGGGTGTATAAACCGTTGGATGATGAGCCGAAATGTCAAATGTGATTCAAGAGCTCAAGTCAAAATAGATTAACATGGATATTGGATATGGAATGTGTGGTTCGAAAGCACTATACATTCAAATTGACTTTTCCGAAAGTTTGTAACGATCCCATTCTAAAATATGTTTGCATTTTTGACTATGTTCGTAATTTTTATTCACAAAAGTCATAGGTCACATGGGCCCTCCCATTCTTAGTCAAATACATTTAAAAAGTTTGGATTTTTCAACAAACTATGTGCGGATATAAAAATTGCTCTCCAGACTCTAGACTTTTGGATATCATTAGGAAAAACTTCCGTAGTTTTGATGCATTTTGAAATTTTTTTTTCCTATGCCCCATGGTCGTTCACCGATTTAGTCGTCGAATTGAAAGAGTGCAGATGCATAATGCACATTGAGAAAAATTATATAAAACATCAAATCCTTTTTTTCGAAACTTTTATCCAACGAACAAAAAAAACCTCAACGAAGAATATGCCAAAAATGAAATGCTAAGCTCAAAGCCAGATAAAAATGATGGAATAGAGAAAAGAAAAAGAATATAGAAAATCTAAATTACGAATTTTTATCGCTTCAAGGGTCAAAGTTCGCAGTCAAAATTGTTCGTAGAGAGACTCAACATTCATGGTACATTTATTGCTAAAATGGTCTTTCACCCCCATTACAGACTATGTATAATCCAAAAACCCACTCACAAAATGAATGGTTTTGCAATAGCGATAATCCGTCCATTGATTAGATGTGTTGCCATACACAATTTATATTTCAACATCACTGATCATTAAACATTGCACATTTGCTATACAAAACACTGTTCAAAATAAATGGCCAAAAACTTCGTCCACTTGTGGTACGATTGAAAGTTTTGCATTCAATTTTGAATGATTCACTTCACTTGAAGAATATAAATCATTAGTTGAATGACAATGCTAGTCTGGTTGCGACATTCGTGGTGAATGGCAATAAATCGAGGAGAAGAAAAAAAACACACAGTGATCAATAGCTTATTTGGCTCGGTTT
>GL502506.1:1369175-1383026 GCA_000149185.1 Mayetiola destructor
ATATGCAGAAAGAGCGAAAAAAGCAAAGAAAAATGGAACAAAATGAGCAACGAGCAATTCAATTGATTTGAATCGGCAAATAAAATCACGAATCGAATACACATTAAAAAATTATGGCAGAACAATAAATTGATTGCGGATCGAAAGTTAAAGCGACGGAAGGCGTCAAAATAATTTCATACAGAAATGAAAAGCATTTCACAATTTCAAATGGCAAATAGTTATTTATTTGTATCCGCAAGACACACGCACACACACACTCATTTCCACGAATAACAATAATAATTAATATGCGAACTGAATTTCTTTTTTATTTATACAAATTGACATTCCATCGCTACGATATTATCGAATTCATAATGCTTCTTTGAATTTTGCCAATTTTCTGATATTACACAAATGATTGGTTTGAATTTTGCAATGAATGATTTTTTTTTCTGAACTTCAAGCGCAGACAAATTTACATTTTGATAAAAATGAGAACGTCATTTGCAATGGATGGATTACGATGAATCCGAAAATTGGCGCCAACATAATGGTAAACTGAACCATGAACATTGAACGCGGTTAGCACATTTTTTTCTACAAAACAAATTTGAATAAATATATTTGGTAAATAGCTACGAAAAAAAAACCACCCCGACGACTTCATTCTTTGTGGTTTTTCTAGCTCTCGTTAAAATTTTCTACTTCTTTTGCCTTTTTATTTTCGATTTTTTTCTTCCTTCATTGCCCAGATAAGACAAGAAAAACGAGAGGGGAAAACAAAGTGCGCTGCTAAAGATTGATTTTTCTCATTTCTCGGTTATTCCCTGAATGGGAAACGACTAAAATGGATTGAAATTAAATGAAACTCCAACAGATCTAAAAAATTTACAATGGAAATTCGTTAGAAAAATCATTGGACCATTTTTCTTTGAACCAATGCTTTCTTTTTTTCCTGAATTCCATGTGTTCAATGCCGTTCAATCCGCCCCACGAATTGTTTGACGAAATTGCCATATCCCCATACCTCGAAAATGAATGTATGCCAGAATTATGGCGCTCATCGACAAATCGTCTCTTTCTCGAATTGATAGAATGTATTGAGCCGTGTGTTAAATTTTGATGAACGGAAAAGATATTACCTTTACAAAACCATTCCATTTGATTGAAATGATGAATTGAAATGAGAGTAGGTGATGAATGTAGTTTTTATGTATGCATCGCATCGTTAACATGATAAAAATGTTCTATGGAATAGATCATTGTGGTAACGGTGATGAAAGAGTTACTTTTCCAAGTTAAATAAATAGTCGACACGATGCGATAAAAGTTTTCCTCAATTTCAATTCAGTCATATCCTGAACGGAAAAGTCCGTCCGGAGCTGCTCAAATAGAATATAAACAAAAACACCACCAAACACCAAGTCAATTTGTTTTTCGTAATCGCATATCCGTTAATGGCATTCACATTGTGTATTCTATGTAGATTGTTTCCATTGCACCGTTTCAACTGTTTGGTCCGATGGAATGGGCATGATACATGTAAAGAATGCGGTATGAAGAATGAAGGGATTGTTTTTTTTTCTGCTGTTTTACGAACTATGTGGCCTATGTTTCAAAAAGGCTGCCGATGTGTACATATTTGAACCGTTTCGTAATTACTCTTTCATTATTTTTGACTTGAATGCGCTTGAATGTTGTTGTTGTTGTTTACTGTTTACTCTTGTTCTGTTTGCATGGGCTCAATTTTAATAAGTATATAGGTTCTGTTTTTTTGTGAATCATATGCCAGCCGAGTAATCTTTCAAGTGAAAATAAGTTTTCTGTTCTCATCATGTCTTTCTGATTTTTCATTATGGGCTGCTGCATTGGCATGTATGTTAATTTATTCAACTCATTTTAACGAAGTTACTGTGAATATGGACCGCCCATCGCAATTTCCTTCCTATCTTCATTTCCGTTGCTTTTTTCCACTTGAACACATTCGGAATGAGAATTTCAACTGTTTCCAGATCAATCGCTCTCATCATGAGTTTTACGAACGTTTATTTTGTTGTAAATAACTAACGAATTTTTGGTGGTTTTTTTTTCTTCTTGCTTCTTTTGCCATTGTTTTTTTTTCTTCAACTTTTGCTATTCTATTCTGTCTTCCATATTGTTTTGATGATTTGTTGTTTGTTCTTTGTTGCTAAATTAATGCAGTCAGACTAGATTTCCTCGTTTTAATTCATTTGCTGTAATTTTCAACATTTAATCAACACATGATGTGTGCTTGTGTTAATGAACACTTGAATGAGATTGCAGCTATTGAGACAGCAAACAATCGACTTGAGGTATACTAGTATATGAAAAACGAAACCAACAACCGACGGTAATCATCAACTGTGAGATAAATTGTTTGAAAAATATGCTAATGCATGACGTTAGTGTAGTTTGTAGTTAGTATACGGAAAAGATAAGGAATTCAACATCATTTGTTGAACACGACCCAAAGCCCAGGGCACCGGGCACATAATCGAAAAACGAACGAACGGCGCGAATCAACGAAAGAGTGAGAAAAAAAGGAAAAGAATGAAAAAGAATTCAAACTTGTTATCTTCAGTGATGTTATGGAATACTAAATATGCGTGTGTGGTGAAAGGAGCTGAAGGAGGTGGAAAAGAGATGTGAAGAGACTTGATGAGAAGATCATATAGAAATTCGTATTCATTTGCTGTGGAATGATAAGTTGAACGTTGAAGGTTGAACGCATTTGACTACCAAAGATTCTTTTTGGCGGGCGAATAAAACGATTCGTGTGTGCATTTTTGGACATTTTCCCTGAAATTATTTTAGTATCGTGCTCATGTTGAGCCGTTTTCATATTGTCCATGCATGCACATCATTACAAAAAAGAGAAAAGTTATCAGAATCGGTCGAAAAAAATATATAATTTTTCAACTTTATGTTTAACGCTGTTCAAACTTCAAACTGTACAAAACACATCAAAGTTTATGGGCAAACGAATAAATAATAAAGTTTTGCGATTAGTCGCACGCTTGGTGGTCATTTCTTATAATAATATGATGAATTTAAATAAATCACTCATATGCAGGCACTTTGTTGCTTGTTGATGTTTCTATTCGATAGCAATATGGGAAAAATTAGTTGTGTGATTTAGATTCGTTGCCTAGGGTGTTTCATTTGGATGTGTTCCGTTTTTGTTCGAAAAAGTCAAGGATTAATGATCAAAAGCACTGAAACAGGCATTTATAATAATGATAGTTATACCGACGTGGGAATAATGACAATCGTGGGGCAAAACTGAATGGACGACGTGACTATTTTACCAAATTTCACTTGACAAATGCTTTTTAATATGCATTCAAATTGTGAAAAGCGAATAAATGATTAGAGTATTTCATGCATTACAAAAATTACACATGAATTCACACAAAACACATTCCACCATCGAATTTCTGTTCATTTTTTGCCAGCATTTGTCCTCCTGCCTTTGTTTTCTGTTTTTCCTTTTCGTTGTTCGAACAGGAATTTATTTCCATGTTTTCCTATTATCTGCCACCATCGTAACTACACAAAAATCTTCGCAATGCAAATAGCTCGCATTTTCCATTTTTGTTTGTTTTTTTTTTTAATTTTCCCTCTTGAATACACCATAATGCCTGTTTGTTCACATGGAATGAATAGAATGTGAGAAAAATTATAAATTTTCAACCGAAATGAATGCGACATGAGAAAACATCAGAAATTAGCAATGTAAGTAACGCTGCTGCAAAAATTGAGAAAAGTCATTGAAAAGAAATGATAGCGATTTGTTCAAAAATCGCCCAAAAACTGAATGAAACGCGAGGAATAATGTGTGCAGAAAAACTTCATACACATTGAATGTGTCATCTGTTTTCCATTTGTGTCGTTACCGGCGCATGCTTTCAGAATGTTCGAATGCTTGAATAAATTTTGAAGCCACCAAACGATAATTTCGACGTTTTTATTTCCTGCTTAACATCCAAGCTATTCATGTCTGTTTCAATGAAATCGTATAATACTGTTGACTACTGTGTACGCGGTACGCTTGAGTTCATGCAACAACGAAAACAGTTGTAGAATCCTTTTACGGGAAATGTGAAGAAAGTTGTGAAACGTGTAAAATGACACACGACAAATGAAGAATGCGCACCTGATAATACTCACAGCCAAACATATGAAATCTGATCCAATGCTGAAAGCTGATTGCCAAGAAAGAGAATCAAATGATAAAAGTATCACCAACAAATAGCACATGATGCGAATGTTTGCATACGAATGTGGAGCTTGGAGAACAAAAAATAATAATTGTGATCATGCGATGGCATCATTACCGTTCGACGACAGAATGTTCTTCTGAATTGAAAATCCGTGAAAAATTATCGGTGCGAATGAGAAATTTCTTTTAAGCTTAGTCGCGTCTATGATATTCATTTTGTCCTCGCAGTAAAATTGAACATTGAACATGCAGCCGAGCCGATGCAAGAGAATGATGAGCGAATGGCGGAATGCAGACGTTCATAAAATGTAATGTTGTATCATGCATGTATGAATATAGCATGTTCCATTGAACAGAAAAATGAAAATAAAAATAAAACTGAGAAGAGAAAATATGAACATATTATAGACATATGCAGCAATTCATGGATCGTTTGTTAAAGGCTGGATGCTGGATGCTGGATGCTGGATGATGCGAATCTTGATATCAAATGTGCTTGGCCGGTTGATGCTGAACGTTAAGCTCATTGGCCCTTTTTTATGGTACCGTGTTATTGAGTAATATTACGTGTTTGTAGAACATTGAACATTTTCTCCATCAAACGATGAGAAAACGACGTTCATTCATTTATTCACTTGATTTCATTGCTTATTTCTCTCATCATAATTTAACACGTTCAAAGCCAATGGCATGGCACATTTCACATTTGGTGCCATTGTTTTTTCATTCTGGCAAAAGATTTAAAGGTGTTTACCTTATGCCTAATGCCAATGCAGTGGAAAACGTAGCATCGTGGATACTGGACTTACCTAACATCCTCACTGCATCCACACGCTAAACACTGTACACTGTACACGATGCATACGGTAGACATATGGTACATGAAACACGGCACATGTTATAAACATAAAATTAAGCACAACAGCTAAAACCCATACGCCAAATACTCACAGTTTTGTCATTTATAAATTTACATGAGCCGTAACCAATGTCGATCATATTATACTTTTATACTATACAACATTTCATTCAATGGTCGCATAGCACATAACACCCATCGTTAATGTAAATTCCCATATTTTCAGAGAATAAATATAAATAATGTATGATATAACGAAAAACAGCCGAATTTAGTATAATGTATGAATTTGAATGTACCAAAATATGATGCACACATGTAAAACACATTTATATTTCACACCACACAACCAAATATTAAGGATCAAGCATCGAACCAAACATTTTAAACATCCACTTAGCCGATCTCATCATTCAATTTTCCAGTGGTACTTTAGTTCATACTTCCAAATAAAACAAACATAATAAATGCCGTCTTTCATTGCCTATAAAATGGTTGACACATAAATAATCTGATTTGTGTTTACTTATGCAATCGCATACCACCTACGACAATATCACATGTGATTACTATACATAAACACACAAACAAATTTTTTTTTTTTTTTTTAATAGGAAATCGAGTCAAGTGTGAACTGCGAGACCAATGTGTGATGCTTTTGATGTTGGTTTGGTTTTTAGTGTTTAGTGCTAATATCAAAATATGCCTGAAAATATTTTATTTTCATCTGTAAAATTGGAATATTGTGGTTAGGTTTTCGAAACTCAAAGTGTGCACACACTACGTAAGAGCCAATGGTTACGAAAGTGAACGGTAAACAATGAATAAATGCGATTCACACAGCTTTGGAAAATGAAAAGCTTGAGCATGTGTCTTCAATTACAATTTGCTGCGTTCACTGTGAATTATTCCATGAATGCTGAGAATCATTCAAATTTTTCACTCTCAAAATACATATCATACACTCTTCAAAGATGAGAATGGAAAAAAAACACCACCAACAACAACAACATCAAGTAAATACATTTTCATCTCTGTATATTTTTGATTCCTATAGTACAGGCATTTACAAACACCAGAGTAATGTGATGTGATATTGTTGTCTCTAAATAACGGAAATTTCATTCAACGACCATTAGCTCATAAAAAATTGGTGGAAATTTGACATTGCATTAAAATCGGATGGTGTATGCAGTGAGTAGTCCATGTAGTTGATGTTTCCGAAAAAAAAACCTTGAGCTGCTTAATATCAACTACAAAATAATTCCATAGAATGTCTGGTGACTGATGACATTCAATGTACAAGAACAAGCTACACAGTGTCAATTGTAGAGATTTTTTTTTTCTTCGAATATTAGTGGATTCAATCATATCATGATTTTGCCAAAATATTATTTTTCACTTCGCGCAACAATTTGTTGAAAAAACACCATTAGAGTTTGTGTACATCCAGTTGACAAACAATTGCTATTCGTTATTCTATAGTTAGCACTAACTTTTGCCTCTATTATTATCATATGTATATATAATATATAATATATATATTTACTCCCTCCATGTGTTTGCTCGGAATTTTTCGATGCCTCTTGTTGTTTGAACTATGATAATGTTGACAACAGAATATGGTTTACATCAAATGACAGAAAGAGATAGACAGTGAGTTTATGGGCACATACCATAAATTAGATCATTAAAGTCGTTGCGAAATAAGTGAAATTGACTTTTATTCTCATTCCATCACTTGAACATCTTTACATTGATATTGCGATGGTCCATGAAGATGATTAAGAGCGGTGAGATGCAAAAGCAAACGGACTATACAAACCTTAAAATTAGATGGTGTTAGTTTCAACACATAAAGTTTATGCTGAAGTTCGTTTTATTTTCTTATTGAAATGTTAATGTGCGTTCATACGGAAGCGACCACTCGTGTAAGGCTGTGAGCTATAATAGTGTATATAATGAATGTATTTCATATTGTATTTTGCATAGTGTATGATGATATTCGTATTATCGTCATTCATGTGGCTCCAAGCCGGGATCAAAAAAAAATATTATGCATATACAATATTCTAAGTAGGAAGATGAGCTAAACACAAAATCGATTAACGACACCATTTTATCTTCACACACTTAACGAGCAATGTCATCGTATGAATATGTGTACCAACACAACTGTACCGTAGTATACTCAAGACTCCATGCTCAAGACTCAAGACGCATTTAACACAAAATTATTATTTATCGAATAGCTGTATAAATTATAGATTTCACCAGTTTTCGATGATTTGCCTATGGTTATTGGATTTAATAGCAGACGATAGAAGACGGAAGACGGAAGACAGAAGACAGAGGGCTAATGTTAAACATCGAATTTTCTCATTTCGATCATCATTGTTAGTATCGTATTTCCCAAGTTGTTCAATATTCTTCAAATGAAATGGCTTCGGAAATGTTTGCCGTAGGATAAACAGTGTACAGTGTACGGTTACGTAGTTGAACCATTTGAACGGCTTTTACCGTTTGCATACATAAACATGATGTTTTGAGTTTTTGATGTAAATTGTAGTTGATGGCATTTTTAATACACATTCTCCATTCTTCATAAATGGTGATGATGAAACTTTGCATATTTGAACAGCATCAACAAAAACGTTCAAATATTCGTCCATTGTTCAACGTTTTTCTTAAAAGAATTTTTTGTTTGTTATTCTCTCGTCAGTGATCAGGAGCTTTTCAAAGCTCATAGTTTAATACGTCACAAGCAATGAGCAATACAAATCGTACGCAATCATTGTCGGTTTTTTTCCGTTCACATTTTTCAGAGCGGATTCCTCTGATTTGCCTGCTCGCAGTTCACACTGAACACTGAACAACGAGCATAAATGAAACTTTCGAACAAGCAACTCGGGAATCGGATTTTTTTTTCGTTCTTTTTTTCCTGCTCACTTTTTATTGTGCAATTTTCTATTCATTCAGCTTGGTATTTTTTTTTTTTGATTTGATTTGTGTCGCCTCATTTATGTACTTTTTCAGCAGGTTTATTCGCAATCACGATTCACGATGCATATCTGATATCTGTGTGCCAGTTGAAAACTCGGGAATCGGATTTTTTTTTTCGTTCTTTTTTTCCTGCTCACTTTTTATTGTGCAATTTTCTATTCATTCAGCTTGGTTATTTTTTTTTTTTTTGTATTGATTTGATTTGTGTCGCCTCATTTATGTACTTTTTCAGCAGGTTTATTCGCAATCACGATTCACGATGCATATCTGATATCTGTGTGCCAGTTGAAATTTATTACTTTACATTCATAGCATTCGAATGGTGTGTGGTGTGTATGGTGCGTTTAGTATTTTCAGGTTCCGAATATAAAAATAGTAAGGACAGATTTTCCTGCATTGCATTCGGTTCAGTGTGTTTATGTAGTTATTGTAATCAAGATTTACGATTGTTTTCCATTATTGCTGTTGTTCCACACTTTTTCATTAAAATTAATGTTTTTATCTTCGTCGGTGTGTTTGTCCCTCTTGAAACAAAACACATCAAAAGAAATTCCAGCATCGTTTGCTCGGCAAATGGAGATTTCTTTTTCATTGTTTTCATTGGTCGTCGGCAAACATCGATATCGTTTGTCTAGGAATAGAAAGCTTTAAACATTACGATACATATATCGGTAATCGACAATGCACCTATTTGGTAATGGTGGAAAACGTTTTGTTCAATGCAAAGTACAACAACAAATCGAATGGATTAATTGCATTAATAAAAACCATTCAGATACAATGGAAAATGTTTTTTAGTTGCAAAAACTTTGCTTTTCGAAAAAGTTTTTTCCATGAAAAATGAGTTAAGTTAAAGTAAATTGAGTCAGATAGCAATAGACAATCAATTTTCAGGCCTTTGTATCATTTCCATTCATTTTGGAAATCCGAAATCATGATTATATTGTGTTATAAACATTATCATAATAGTTTCCCATTCCAATTTATTTCATGCAATACAAACGAGTACGTTTCATTATATTTTTTTTTTATTATATGGTTTCATTTGTTTGGTGAACTATTCGTTATAAAACATTCTAAAAAAACTCAAACTCAAACCCATAATGCATAACATATCCATTGAATTCAGTTAGTGGCTGAAAGCATTTCTGTTTTCTGATTGTGAAATCTGGGGTGTCTTATTTTGGAGTTTTCTTTCTTCATCAGTCTGTGCCGTGTTCGCGTGCTGGCTCGCCCAATAATAATGATGATCACTTTTAGAAAATTTCTTCATATTTCGTTAATGCTTATCATCATATATTTATTTGCACCACATGAGAACCGAAAATCCGGAATTCTGGATTATCGTTCATCGGCTCTTTTATTCAGTATGTGCTAGTTGTTAGTTTTTTGCGTGACGTTAACACGTGCCATAACATTTTGTTGCTATTGCCATTTATTTGTTTAATTCATTTGATTTGTCATGTCATTTTTTTCCTTCATTTTCTCCATTTCCGAATCTTTTGTTATGCCAGAATGTTTGGATCCGATTTCAGTAGTTTCATATTTGCTGTGGCATTGTTCAATGCTCAAAATACAAACAAATACCACTCGATTTCATTTGGTTCTACATATCAAACAAGCCATTGCCAAAAAGCCGTTAAAAAAGCTTTCACGGATTCGCATTTCTAACAAATAATAATAATCATATATGAATGAAACTGTAGCGTGTGCCAGTGTTGAATTGTGTGCCAATTTTATTTGGTGTGTCGTGCTTTTGATATATTTTAACTGTCAAATAAAACAACCATGGTTCATTGTTCAGTTGTTATTCGCTATGCTATGACCCCGTTGCTCATTACCTAATGGGATTAGGCGCGTCCAAATCCAAATTTATGTAACCAAATGCTAATGCCCAAAAACTGCACGAGTTATTTAATGTGAGCTCGCGAAAGGATGGCCTATGGCTCATTTATCGTACGACATACGATTAAAATGAATTTATCCTTTTGTACCATGTTATATACTGGTATTTACATACCATTTGATTAAATGGGCATATGACATTGCGTGCTGTGGCAGTTTCTTAGTTTCGATGAGCAACGAATTTGAGCTATTATCATTATAAGTACAATTTTTGGAAAATCTACGACGCTTAATTCATTCCTACTGAATTGAATGAAACCCAATCATTTCGAATTGTTGTCCATTCGAGCGGTTACAAAAGCCAAAAGTATACGATTAAGGATTAGTAATTATGAAAAAGACCGAATTGATGTTATTTTACCATGATAATCAGTGGAAAAAACGTGGTCATTATGTGACATTAAAAACAACACAATATTTCATTTCATTCGGAATGATAAATGTTCATGGACGCCGTTCACATTGGAATTAAAATTGTAGTTTTGTGATTTAGCTTGCACTAAAGCCAAAATAATATTCAACCACGTGTGGTATATATTTGCTTGCAGCAAATAGTCAAACCAAATAATTTCAAATATTTTCATAAATGATAATAATCCACTAAAGCCTGAAAAATGCGAAAATCCACAATCGACTACACAAAGACTGAACAATGTGGCGCCATTAGCGGAAAACCGTTGGGGCGTTGGTTTGTATTAAAACAATTGAACAGTTGGTTTGCATTGAAAAATCTATTCCACCAACGTTGTAACATTTGATTTTGTGTCTGAACACTATAGATGCAATGATGTGCACAAAAATAAAAGCGATTTTCATCTAATGAAAGCAAACAATTGGATGGAAAATGTTTGCATTTGTTCAGAATTTCAAACTGTTTGTGTTTGAATTTATGCAAAACATTGCCGTAGAACCGGCGGGTGCTGTCAAAATATACACTCAAATACGCGCAAAAGTGATAAACATTAAAAGTTGCATAATGTTCAAAGTTTCCAGGCATCGAACCATACCTATTTTGAATGTGTCATTTCCATTGCCACCCAAATTCAATCCGTAAACGTAAACTGCATTAATATCCAAGCTTTTCGCACAATTTACACATTAAAATCGAATTAAATTGAGTGAAAATTTATGAACAATGAACAATGCCGTTAATTAGGCTTATTCTTCATTCGAAATGTTCAAATATAAAAAGATTCATTTTTTGGATGGCAAAAAAACGCACACAGTGTTTCGTAAACAGTCAAAATGGGAAAATTGTAATTTCGTACTTTTGTTATAGATTGTGTTGATTTGTTGAATCGCATTTAACATTTTATTTTGTTTTCCAATAAATTATTCGTTATTTTCGTTTTTATGCTGACATTGGATTTCGGACCGACGAGCTATGGGTAGCAAATTAGCCTATAAAATGGAATTTAATAAATAATAATTGACTTCATTAAACACAAACAAATTTTATTTGTTGAATTTATTGGGTGCTGCATGAAGCGCGTGTTTCCAAATCGTTGCCATAAAATACGGATGTTAAAAATTTTCGACAATTGAATGGCTTTATCAACACCATCAGTTACCAGTTTTGATTGGAATTTGTATATATATTGCATATAATACATACTTAATAATAACTCGCATTCAAAGTTTTCCATTCAATTACTAAAACCCTTCCAATATTTCATGAAACTCATACTTTTCATTTGTTTGTATATTAACGTATTCCATTTTATTGGCAGACATGTTTTGCAGAAGTGACTTTGCCTCAATGTATACATTTTCGAATCTTTGAAAGTTACCAATTGTTTATTATCAGATCGTTTTCAAAGAAGTGAAATAAATTTTATCAAAGCACAAAAGCAGCTGGTGTTCGTGTGTAAGTTTGCAATGCACTCACAAAATATCGATTCCAAAGTCTCATCGCTTTGTGAATAACATCAGAAGTTTTTATGAACTTTTGAAATTGCAAGTACACAAATGTCACCAATGTTCAGGCAACCATATCTTCCTTCATTTAACCAAAATTGTTGGCAAATTTAGGAAATTACCTGAAGCAATTTTCAGTCTATAACATTTTACTCGCCGAGCAACCCATTAATTAATGAAAGTTTATTTCCTATTTTCCGATGGTGTTAAACGACATTTATGCATTACGATATTATTATAATCGGTGGCTGTGGTTCAATTGAATTATTTATACATTTTCCATTTTGCGAAAATAATTGGTTGGCCAAACTGATTGGATGATTGGTTAAATGATTTATTATTTGATGAATGAAAGTATCTCTCAATCAGAATAATATTTTGTTAAATCGATTCGATTCATTTTGGTTAATAATAATGATCGTGAAATTGGAAACATTCATCAAATTAGATGGCGAACGCACTCCCACAAAAACATTTTCTGGTTAGCACATTTGCGCTTAATCATTTATTATTTTATACAATATATCGTATTTGTAATCGGACCTCACTAGATGAAGGCATCAGACAGACAAATGAATTCTGGTTTTGTATTCCAATTTGTATATTCAGTGTTTAAGCACTGCATTTGGTTGAATTGGTCATTAAATGAATTTATGTGGAGAAAAAAAAATCCATTCAGGTCATTCGAGTAGCCTTGGTACTAATTAACTCCGTTCAACTGTTATAAAAATCAGTAGTGGTCGTGTTATTCTCAATATATGAAATGATTGCAATCGACCACAGCAAACAAATGAGCAAATGAAATAATTTTTATGGAGTCATTCACACACACACACACACACACACACATCCAAATGAATGGTCATCATTTACAATCCAAATCGACCGGCTGCTATCGTTAACCTTCGTATGGATGCTTAAAACGAATTCGAGTAGTAGAAGTGACAAAAGAATATCTAATGAAGGGTCAACCTTAAAGCTATTACAAATGGTGAAAATTGAGCAACTTCTTACGCCCTCCGGCAGACTTTAGAGAACATCAAAATGACTTTGAATGGTAAACTATAAACGTATACCAAAAAGCCATGAACCAAATAAAACCCAAAATCGAAAAAAAACCCAATCTGCTTCGATTTAATCTGATTGTTTTGGTTTTACTTCATTCTGATCTGATCTGATCTCATTTCATCTCATGCATTTAGCTCCTGGCATACGTTCAGATAATCTGCTTTGTGTCACATCAATAGCGTCATGGCAACTGAATAATGAACGAATAAGTTCAATTTATTCATATTCAAATTGACTTAAAGATCAACGTTCAACCATAAATCATAGATTTAATCATAAATTTTCTCTTTCAATATTTCTTTATGGTTAAAACTGGCAAATGCCCAGAAATTATCGGATTTTGTAAATTTTCGTTAGACCATAACCATCACCACTAAGGCCCCACTGCAAACGAAACGAAAACATTTTCGTTCGACAAGAACATTTTACAAACTTGATTTTAACCATTCATTATGGTGATCGAACATCGAACATTGAGCATCGTACCAGAGTTCAAATATTGATGAGCAAAAATCCAGCAAAGCAATTGAGTCGATAAATTATATAATTGAAATTGCAAATCTCAAAAATGATTGAATAAAAAAATATATATTGGAAATTCCGTTGAAGAATGGGTTCGCACAATGCCACATAGCGGACAGAGAACAAAGAGAGAAAAATGCACACAATTTACATATTTGCGATTGGAAAAGTCAATTCCCATTATAAATTATAATACATAAGCAAATATACGCGCGTACTACGCACAGAAGTGAACAGCGAGTATGGTTCGTTTCGTCGGTGACTGTGTAAATACATATAATTCCAGTTCTGTTTATTTTTGCAGTTTGACTTTTTCTGCCCGATTCTTCTGCTTCCTCATTTGCGTTTT
>GL502506.1:1386351-1400529 GCA_000149185.1 Mayetiola destructor
GAGAGAGAGAGAGAAAGAGAGAGGAGACTGTGACGGATTAACTGAAAGACCTGTAATTTTAGCAAACAAATCATCGATTACATTTGAATTGGTAAGAATTTTCACATTTCTTTTCTCAAAATGAATGATCGTTGATTTACAGCATTGCCGCCGAACACTCAAAAAGAATATGAAATATTTAATTCATTGCGAGCGCTCGCAATTCGCTCGCTCGCAATTGAAAAGTGATTTGGTCGCTCGTAATCGCATTCGAAATTCATTGCGAACGCTCGCAATCGCAATCGTATCAATTGCGAGTTACGAACGTCATGCGAGTTACGAATTGCGAACACGTTTTGCCCAGCAGACTGCAGCTGAGGATTCTGCTAACATACGAGTCCAGATCTTCGACCAGTAAAGTTGAGTTTTATTCAAATTTTCGACCAAAAAATATCTAAACGCATCATGTCCAAAAAAAATAATAGTGGCATCGACATTCAAATGGAAAGTGGGAGTGAATCAGATTCCAGCATCGACATTCAAATGAAAAGTCAGAGTGATGCAGCCAGCGACATTGAATCAAATGATGAAACCGATTCAAGTGCCAGCGGCAATTGCGAAATCGATTCAATTGAAGCCAGCGACAATGAATCCATTTCCCAAGTCGATTCAAGTGCCAGCGACGATGAATCCAAAAATGAAACAGATTCAATTGAAGCCAGCGACATTGAATCAAATGATGAAACCGATTCAAGTGCCAGCGACGATGAATATGATGACGATCCCGAATTAGGAAAGGTCGCGATCGTGGCCGACGCAATTCGTGACAAAGAACGCTATGTATTCATTGATAACTTTGGTTTGTTTGATTTCCGAATTCGTTTGGACGTGCTCACCGGTTTCGTGGAAAAAGAAATGCGGCCGAACGTGTTCCGCCAAATGTTGAACGGTCGAGATGGAAAACATCAAGGTGAATACATGGGCTACATTCTGTTCCAAGAGCTGCCCGAATTAGCCGACCGTCACGAATTTTTCCAACAGCAACGGGAAAAAATTTCCGGTTGGTTGGATGCCGAAGTGGCGCAATTTGTGATAAACCGCAATTCAACACATTCATTACTTTACAATGATAAATTGATGCCTCGACTAAACTGGCACATAGATGGTTCAATTGTCACCTTTCATTGTTCGAAGTATCCACGCGTTACTCGTTGCCCCGGCAATGTCGAGATTCGACGCTTTGGCCAACATTGGTACGTCCGTTGTAAATCGGAACATACATGTGATTGATACAGATCTGCAGTAGATTTCCGTGCTATTGGTGGCTGAGACAATCCGTGCTATTCGAGACTCAATTCAACTTTTTTTCAATTCAATTTTTTCAATTTCATTTTTTTCTTTAATTCTAACTTAATGTAAACTCATTTTCTTCTTCATTAAAAAAAAATATTTCAAATCAAAAAACGAAAGATTGTGAACTTATTTTTGGGTAGATTTTTAGAGCTTCATATTTTTTTAGGAATAGGTACATTAGGCATCAAAGCATTGGCATTGGCTGAAGATCTTACTGCAAATGGTGAAAGACAAGTATTCTTTGAAGTATTCCCGGAGTTTCGTGTAACATAATTGCGCATAAATTTTTTCAGCTAAAAATATAAAACCAATTTCGTTTCATTTTGGTTTGAAAAATGATTCAACTTTCTGAAATGTATTTGAGAAAACTTCCATAACTTCCAGTCACAAGGCACATCTGTCAGTGGCATTCATACAGTATTCATTTCAATGTTAAATTTAGTTGATTCATCGCCAAGCAAACACATTGGCAAAATAAATTCCAATTAATTTATTTTGAATGGGGTGCAAAATTGTATCACGAATCAAAATGAAATGATACAAAAGCCATGAATTGAGAGCAAAAACAAAAAGCACGCAAAAAAACGCACGAAAACGTAAAATGCTTGAACTACAAACGATGATGTTGTTTGATGTAGCAAACATTTTCCATATCATTATTTCTCTCTCTCTTTTTCTAATATAATTTGCCAAATATGCGAATTTTGGTCGACGTGATGGATTTTTTCAGTGTTATTATACAAACGACCCATCAAAATCAAAGTCATCGTGATTTCATTCAAACGCAAAAAATTTTGCAAAAAAAAAATAATTGACGAATATTGCAAAAAAAAAACAACAAAAACAGATGGTTGAGCATTGAGCATATTCATTGTGCCTGAAACAATGGCATTTTAATACAATGCAATCATTTATGGATTTTGCCAGGCTTGGCGAAAATAACCAACAACCGACAAATAATTTTGATGATCTTATCGAAACCAGAATTCTGATCTATTTTATTATCATACAGTTTTCGTATCTCTCACATACAGTGAATCGAATAAAATAAACATAAAAATACGCACACAAAAAACACAAAATGAGTTTGAATTCATTTCCCATTTTTGGGAGAATTAAATTGATTTTCAGACAGAAATGAATTGCTGCGCGTTGATTAAGTATCTTTCAATAAATGTGTGGAGCCAAAAACATTTCAAAAATAAGGTAAGACAATTCATCGAATGAAAGCCGCAATCAATATTCCACACAATAAATTGACGAAGAATCATTTATTTGTTGCCATATTCGAGATGACATGCCGCCGTTTACAAGACAAGAATCTCCGCTTTGAAATCGTATTGAATGCAGCGCCATCATTTGACATTCGAAATTCAAAACCTACATAATCATTCGTTCACATATTGGCTGACAATGACAACTCTGCCTAATCGTACGTATTAGGTGTCAGGCGAGACTACACATCACAACATTACAAAAAAGGATATATATATATGTTTGCGTTTAGTCTGTATGTTAATTTTTTTTTTCCAAAAAAGTGCATTTAAATTATTTGTGAATCGTCCGGTCAAGCGAGGGATAGCGGATTTCATTCAGCCGAGCTTTGGACCATTACAGCCAAATTTGGATGATTTCATGAATTCAGTGCCATTACAAGGTGAATTTTATCAATCGAAAGCACATTTTACGCGAAATAAATCAATCAAATTTATGCTTCAGAACTGATGAACAACCATTCGGCAACAAGACTGCCATCAGTGCCTGAAGAAGTGCCAGACGATCCAATGTATCGTGGAGACTATGATTTTCCTCCTCATATGAATCAAACAAAAAAAAATAAATAAATAAATAGTAGCATTCATTCATATTTGAAATATCCATTGAACCTGAATGTGTTTAATGATAGCCCGTTCCTGCTGGAAGTGGAGTGCCGCTTGTTAAATCATATTTGAATGGGATTAAAGTGTCGCGTGTATTTCATTTTGTTTATGTTGATTTTTTTCAGCCATCGCTTTCTGCTTGACCTGTCGCTTACATTTGTATCGATGATTTTGGAGCCAGATTTCACCTGAAGAGAATTAGGGGAAGAGAGAGAGAGAGAGAAAAAGAAAGAGACAAAATTGTAAAGAAAACTGATTTCAATTGTCTATGTTTGATTGTTACTTCTGCTTGTGGTCTTATTCTAATAAGAATAATTTTTCAATCCTCCAGAGATGGTTATTTTTGTATGTCGGCTAATCAATCTGGAATCAACATTTAATAAAAATATTTAGTCGCATATTTTGATACGGAACTGAAGATTGTCAAATAAATAGCTACCAATCGGTTCTCAAATAATTCAATGAAAATTTTCTGTCGAAAATACGGCATTCCGTCTTGATTAAAATTAATTCCAGATCCAGAAGTCAATCGATTGGCAACCATGCAGGCAAATATGCCACAATCATTGCAGTTTTTTTGCTGCGGCATGTTTTCAGCATTTTGGACCATTGCCCAGTTGTCAATGTCACCAAAATCCACCGCTAGCGTTGGGACAACGGCTAATAATCGTTTTAACTCCCTTTTCAAAAAGCCTTTCATCAAACTATCAATGTGCATAAGATTGTCCGGTCTTTGTAATTGTTTGAATGAATCAAAGACAGTTACCGTTTTCAATCGTAAATTCGTTACGACTACGAGCCAATGAGCACCTGGATTTACTAAAGTAAACAGTATTTCTTTTTCAAATATGTTTATATCTTTCGTTTGTTCATCGGCTCGGACGATTGATCCTCTTATAAGATGATCCCAAAAAATGCATCTAGGACATAGAAATTATCAGAATTTCTTTCAGCACATTTGTTGGAGTATGCGTTGATAACTGCATCATCTACCCATGTATTATGGTGAAGTGAACTGTAACTGGATGCGTTCAAAACATAACCGGCAACTGTATTTACATATCCGCTTAGGGAAGCCGTTTTCAATTGATTGATTGCGTCTTGTATATTTTGAATACATTTGAAATCAATAGATGATTCCGCATCCGGTGCTTGATGTTGTTGCCACCATTGGGCTGTTGCTACTGCTTGTTTTTCGGGTGATTCATCATCGTCGATCATATTAATGTCGTCGTCGTCGTCCATCCCATCGTCGTCCATCCCATCGTCGTCCATCCCATCGTCATCCATCCCATCGTCATCCATATCAGCTATTCTTAGTTTCGTGCTAATTGCTTCACCAATATTTATAAAAGCTTTCTTGCTTCTATTATCGATTCTTGGATTCAGAATGATGTCATTTGGTAGTAGCCGAATGGGAGCTATAGCACCATCTTCATTAATCAGCTGCCGAGCAATGGAGGCACTCACCAAACGCATTTCCATATTTGAGAACAGCATTTGTCTCCGATCTTTTGTGTAGAATCGTTGTACAGCAGCAAAAAATCTCTCACTACACATTGAAGTGTAGACCGTGAAGTTTTCGTATGCACTTTGGTGTGTTGGATCGATTTCGATTTGGCCATTAACAATTGAATCGATTTCGGCAATACTTGAATTTTTCGTCAATGATGTTAGCCAATAATTTTCGAATTCGTTCGGAATTTTGCCGCGTAAATTTTCAAATTTAGAACTTATTTTTTTAATTAGTTCCTGTCCTTTTGACGCGTCGAGATTGGCAGGTGAAATGGCATCGCAATAACCTATCAAGAATGAATAAGTTTGGTAAACTGTTTTAGCTTCATTTAATAATTCTTGATCGTTGTATAATTCGAGAAGCTCGTTAATTAAAACAATTTGTTCATTTTCATTTTCATCGTCATTTTCACTGTAACTGTCGTCATCATGATCATGTCTAAGTGGTTTCGCTGACAAGTGTTCTTTGAATTTTTTTAGTACTTCTTTCACAGCGGTTATATTATCGTCTTTCGTGTAAAACTCCACTGCCACCAGCCAAGATAAGAACCGTATATCTGAAATTCCTGGTGGGACTTTATTCATTGGATACAGTGATTTGTATAACAGTTTTACCCAGAGAAAACGCCTTTTCGTATTTGAATCGAAATAAAATTGGTTTTTTTTTATTAATTGGACGACTTTCTTATGATGCAATGCTATTTTTCTCGCAACGTTGTGTATTAAATGTGCAATGCACGTTACATGGCGCAGATTAAAATATCCCTTTTGTTTCAATTCTGCACACGCTGCTTTCATTTTGCCTTCGGCATCGGTTACAGCCAATAAAATCCTCGATTTGAACTCCGAATCATTTTTCAATATTAATAACAATGCTGAATCAATGCATTCTGCCAAATATTTTCCTGTTCTCTTTCCGAGAAAATCTAGCTCAATAACATCAATGGTGAATGGACCACTCCTCTTTGACATGCTACCAATTGTTAAATTTAATATTGTACGGTGTGATCTATCGGTTGCTGTGTCGAATGAAATGTATAGTAAATCATTTCCCAATCGTAATCGAAGAATCTTCAGCAACATATTATACCCATTCCTTAAATAATTTCGGGCGTAATTGCTACCACACATGACCTTAAAATTCTCAGGGGCATATTTTTCGAAAAACTTCCTCATTGATCCACCAGACCCCAATTTTGAAAATGCTATATCTGAAGTTAAAAACATAACGAAAACATCCCAATCAAATATCCGTTTAGTGAAGCCGTTTCTATCGTTTGGTATGTTCATTGAATGTGAGGAGGAGTGGATGTGACGTGTCACAGCATTAACATTCATGCCGTCAGAAGTACCAATTAGTTTTTCGCAATAATTGCAGAAAAAATCATAGATTTCATTGCCTTCATGGCTCTTGGCTTCAATGATTTCAATGCATGGCCAATTTGCTATTTCCTTCATCAAATTGCATTTAATGGCTTGTTTTTCCAATGCCAAATCATTTATGTTTTCGAATACGGATTCAAATTCAGTCCCTGAAGAAGAATGATCGATGGATCGGAAATGGTGTTTCAAAATTCGGTGATCATAATCTGGTAATTTAATATTGCAGTGGGAACATAAAATGCAGCCCTGTGACCATCATTGCATGCTTATGTCTCTGGGTGTTTCATGCACGGAATACTGTAGAACAAACTTTAAATGTCATAAAGAGCGACACAAAGCAGAAGTGTCAAGATAGAGCAAAAAAGGGACTTTATTATGAAATGTCACTATTGAGAAATATTTCTGTAGATGGCGCAAGAACAAACGGCTAATTGTTTTAAAGTTTTCAAATGAAAATACTTGAAGCTCAGTCAAATAAAGTTTTACGTTTATTAAACCTGATGCTTCTGCTGATAGCGTTCCGGTAAGTTAGTGTCCACATTCCGTGCATGGGGTGTTTACGTGAGTTTCAATAACGAATGTTCCGATGTGTGCACAAATTCCACAGTACATTAATTCATTTGTTTTAAATCCGTAGATTTCATACATGCCGTTAATCGGAAACATGTTAACGAGACAATTGCCTTCGCTGCACGAATGATTCTGTCGCAAGTGTACACTTTTCGGCTAAATTTACATGTAAACCTAGCAACTCTGGTTGAAACACAACTCTCAAGTTCTTCATCGGAAATTTTTTCGAAATAGGAGGTTCGAATAATTTTTCTGTTTCCATATCGATTAATTCATAATAAGCCCTTGCGTGGAAGTTAATCAATGGCTTTTTGAAGCTTCTGATACCATTGAATTTTTTTTCTTTTTTTTCAAATGTGTCACGCGATTTATTTTTTGTTAATTTTATGTATGAATCATGAAGATTCTTAACCTTAACCACAACTTGTTGATTCGAAATTACTGGAATAGTCGCTTTCCCCCAAATGTCAATTATTCGCTCTGCGGTCGATTTGCAAATATCTTTTAAATCTTTATTTTTCGATTTTTGGAATAAAATTAATTCCAACACATCTGTAGATGTTGGTAATTGATTGTTTTTCAATTTTTTCGGTTTGTAACATGAATTTGTTTCAATTAATTTACTCATTTTGAAAAAAAATTAGAGTTAACACGAAACGACTCAACAGAAGATTATTCTAATCTGACATGACAGATAAGCTTCCTCATAACGGTGGAACAATTCGCCATGAGATAACGATACACTCTCACTTCCTATGCTGTAGCAAGGAGTGAAAGGGATGGAATTAATAATTATATGAATGCAAGTTAATGTATGTACTATAATGTTTTTGTTTTTATTCATTCTTTCTCGTCATTCTATTCCGTTGTTTCTCAATTATTATGATATTTCATCCATGTTTATGACAAAAAAACTCATCATATTTTTTGGTAAATATGATAAACAATGACAACAGGCATTTTGGATATTATTAGTACGATTGAGATCAGAAATTTGAAAAAATGAAGAAAAAGGAAATTTCGAAAAATATAGGTAGATAAAACGCTTGAGCGTGCGTAATTCTTTCCCGATCATTGTTCTACCGCATGGAATATGTTTGTTAGACTCCCCCACATAGGTTATGACCCCAGGGACGGATATTTTGAAATTTTGCTACACCCTACTTCGTATGCAACAATTTTTTGAAGTTCGATGTTCTAGTTTGGATTATAAGCTAACGAATCCACGCTTTCCAGGTTTAAATTATTTTTATTGTTGAAATCTTGATTCTAATTCCATGACATGATGGCCACAAAATTCCGATTCATTTAGTTGTCATGAATAATTTGAGATCTGAAACCATATGCGATTCGGAAAATTAACAAAATAAACAATTTGAATACCTAGAATTGGCCATTGAATCAACTGAATGGTGTACGTGAGATGTATTCAATTCTGGACTTTCTCGAGTTTGCATAAATACAACAATATAAATTTTCAATGCTATGCTCAAAACATTTGAATAAGTTCAAACAAAAAATAAATGAACAAATAAATTCAAATAGAAAATGTGCGCAATTTTGGTTTCAATTTCAATTTTTTTAGTTCCAAATGTTAATGATGTCATTGTGAATTATAATGCTACACACGACCAACAACGGAAAAGAAGACCAACCACCAGACAAACCGAGTGAATTCGAGCGAATTGCCGTCGCTCAGTTCTTGGTATTTATATATAGATGTTGTTGTTATTATGGGGCTCAGGGTCTCTATGTTAGACATCGTCGCCTTTGGGAATTCAACCATTTGTTGGGATAATTTGTTTTTTGTTCCGTATTTGAGATTTTTTTTTCTTTTCTTCCTTCAGTCAGTTTTTTCAATGTTTTCTTTTTCTTGTTTTGTTGCGTTGCCCTGGTTCTCTTAATGACATTCGGTTTTTATTTCATTTACATAAAACCAATGCTTCGCATTTAATGCCTTAATATCATCATTAAATATTCATTTTTTTTTTGTTTATTTATCTTTTTTTTGTCGTACTGTCTAATGTATAAAAGAGTTAATTCCATTCTGGACCAAATATTCAATGTTTATATACATAAATAAAGAACAGGATTAAGAAGGCGCTTTACAATAAATAACATAACACATTGCCATAGTTTTTATTCGTAAAAGATTCAAAATAGAGGATATGATATACATATATTGCGTACAGCAATGGTGCGTAGTCTACTGAACCGCTATTTCCGTGAACAGGATACGGGATACACATCCTCTTGTTCAATAAATAGCACTTTAGCAATGTCCGCATTTGAGAAATATTTCTCAAGGAAAATATTATCCGAATTTCGAACATGAAATGCGGTACAAAATGTATTCGCCAAGGCACAAGTTGCTGTTCACATTCCAATAAATCGATATATATCAAATACCAATCTTGAAATGAGCTCTTTGAAGAGAATAGTTGTGCTAAGCGCAAAATGTGTTCTAAGAGAAAACAAATTTTTAAGGAAGACTGTTTTGAGTTCTGAATTTTAAATATTAAGGAATCGGATTGACAATGACAAAGTTCAATGACAAAGGCCACATTTTGCATAGAAAATTATGTATGGTATAATTTGCATTCCGTATTGTTTGTGTTTTAATATGAAATATGTAAACAGTTATTGGATCTTTCATCTATTCAGATTCAATTTATTTATATACCAGATATTTGGGCCGTGGCGCCCTGAATATGCAAAAATATAAGTACGTAACATTATGTTGAAACTTGATTCGGCTCATGGTTCACACAAATCACACCGTCTTTATCGTCTTATAATGGTATACCATTTGCACCATTCATATCGAACAAATACAATTGTATATTTTTGAAATTCAATATTTGCCTGCGATTACTGAATAGATTGCAATTGGAGAGCAAAAAAGGAAAAATAAAACTATTGAAAAGAATCTCGTGTCACATTCAATACCATTTTCGAATGAAAGAACTTTTACTGATTTTCTTTTTGCGCCTGTCGTGTTGGTATTGAGTACGTTTTAGTGATTGAATTGTGCACTGCATACTTTAACGCTAATACCAATAATATTATCTGATAAGAATAAGACGACAGACACACTTGAGCGAAGACAAACAAAAATTTCGAATAATGAAACAAAAAAAAACAAACAACACGGAACAAAAAGCGAATATGAGCAAACAATGAGGACGGACAGTTTTCAAGGATTGTATAATGGGGAATAAAGAGAGGTGAAAAAAGGAAAATAGAACGGGAACAAAATAGTTGTTGCTGTCATCAATAGTAAATTGAATCGCTTCAAAACGACATTTTTATCTATCCATTCTTCAAAAATGGATCTTGTCGAACTGAAGCTATAGTAATAGCACAAACGACACATTGGCACGTTGGTCTATGTACAATGTACACTGACAACACACAATTCACATTTTGATACATATAACATGGGCTCAATTGAAATTTCCGTAAGGATGTCGCCACTTTTCATTGTGCACTGCATACTTTAACGCTAATACCAATAATATTATCTGATAAGAATAAGACGACAGACACACTTGAGCGAAGACAAACAAAAATTTCGAATAATGAAACAAAAAAAACAAACAACACGGAACAAAAAGCGAATATGAGCAAACAATGAGGACGGACAGTTTTCAAGGATTGTATAATGGGGAATAAAGAGAGGTGAAAAAAGGAAAATAGAACGGGAACGAAATAGTTGTTGCTGTCATCAATAGTAAATTGAATCGCTTCAAAACGACATTTTTATCTATCCATTCTTCAGAAATGGATCTTGTCGAACTGAAGCTATAGTAATAGCACAAACGACACATTGGCACGTTGGTCTATGTACAATGTACACTGACAACACACAATTCACATTTTGATACATATAACATGGGCTCAATTGAAAATTTCCGTAAGGATGTCGCCACTTTTCATCTCTCTCTCTTTCGTCAAGTTAAATTATTATAGATGCAAAATATATTTAGCATCGGTAACACCATCAGCCATCAGCAACGTTCATTGCAATAGCCAAAACTGTTTTTCAACACTTGAACAGTTTCGGAATTTTTGCATTTAAAATTTATACAAAACACAAACTCAAGTGGTTGCCGCACACACATTCACTGCTATTCGCTCGCATGCCTTACGACATTCCCCATTCATACAACATTCCAATAGGACTTTTTGTGTATTTTGCCAAATAATTTGGCGGAAAGATTGAAATATTTTTTCTTCCATTTTATTCTTCTGTCGTTGCCGTTGTCGTTGTCGTTTCAACTCAGTTATTTTTCGTTTTCTTCGTTCACTTTTTTTTTTGGTCTTATTGTTTGGTAAAGTGGTTTTTCAGTTTCGTTTCGGAAACGGTTCCACTGTCCTTTCGCCTGAAATTGCTGTGCTTCACATCCGGTTCACACTGTCGATTCAACTTAAATAATTTAAATTGAAACGACAGAAAGATGCAATACGCGAAACGTAAATGACGACAAACAAAATGATTTATAAAATATGTAAAGTATGCTGTTCATTCATCCATTCATTCTTCCATTTATTGTGTTGAATCTCGGGATCCAGTTATATTGTTGTGATTGTCATATCGTATTCCGTATTCCTGTCTACAATGCTCCAATGCTAGCAGTTGCCCGGTTGCTCAACAATATTCATATTCGTAAAAATTTGCAGCATTTTACGCTAGACATTTTGTTCCGTTGCTCTAATTTCGTTCTAATATTTTATTCATAGAATGATTTCCGGTCCGAACAAACATTTCGGGAAATTAAACTCTACAGTCGTCCGATTATGAGGCTGAAAGATTCCTCGTTAATACAATAATGATATGATTGGAGATAAAATTGATTTGAAAAATGCAATCGAATATCCATTTCCAATCAATGGATTTGTTTTTAATGAAATAAAGAATTAAAATTTTATCCGAATAATAATTGTGAATGCGGCGCGATGAAAGTATTCATCGAATTAACCACTCGAACAAAAGCTGAATTTCGTATTTGTTTCATTGTCCGTAGTCATATTTGTGTGTGGCCGGATTCTGTGTATATAACGATTTTGAATTGAACATTTTACGAAATTGTTATTGTGGCTCGAGCTACACATTATCCCAATTGGTTTGATTAAAATCGCCTGAAAAGCAAAAACAAATACAAAAACATAAACAAAGACGGCTTTATGTGTAAATGAATGAAAACATCGAAAAGAATGGAAAACTGAATTGTAAAAACATCATTCGGTGTAATTGACTATAATCATCGATGTGACAATATGACAATACTGCTGTACAATCACTAATGGCCCAGAACAAAAACATTTTTCGCATTGGATATTCGAACATTCGAACATTTCCATATTTTCAATGACTCAGTGAATGTTGAATGCACTTGATTATTCAGTTCTGTCGAATTTTGATGTATTTTGAGGTGCGCATTGTGTAAAGTGCACACTGCACACAGTGCACATTGAATGCTGAAGAATTGACAAAAGCGAATGAATGCTTCAGACAAATGGATGGCAAATGGGGAACAAAATGGAATTTATGCAAGAAAATGAATATAACATTCTCTTGCTGCCGAATAGGCTGAAAGCAAAATATGCCAACGAGTCATTGAAATTCGAAATATGAGTTTCCCATTCACAATAATAACAGCATCACATAAAGGAGACGGAATTTTTTTTTCTCCACCAAATGCCCTTCAACCTCCAACGTATAGCGTATTGCTTAGCAAGAAGACAATTATTATTTTCAATGCTCAAAGCCCAAACGGAACATTCACTAAAACGCAGATTTTGATTGAAAATTTTCAATTTCAAAATTTAAGAGCAAACAAAAAATTGGATTTTGAGTGTCATCATATCAGATGGTTGCATTTACCATCTAAAGCTCGAAATTGATTCAATATTCAATAGTTCGAAAATCTCCAACAAATTCATTTTTTTACATCATCATTTCCATGGGATTCATTGGTTTTTATTACATTCCGGAATGTTGAGTCTTTTGTTGAAGACAGTACATTTTTTTTTCGTGGCTCTTTTTTGAAAGCAGACAAAGTAATTTCAAATTATCGCACACTGCTCAATTTTCTCTTTTCTTCTTTCCGGCGACTATATGTATAACCATAAAACGTGGTATACTATACGTATGTCATGGTAGATGGTACTCAATATTCAACATTTTCTGTTTGTTGCCATTGTTGCATTTATCCTTCATCTTTTCGTTTGCACATCGGTTGATTGTTTACATTTCTCTAAAATATTAATGAATTTTTTTATGTTCACATTTTCTACAGTTAACTTAATTTGTTTTTCTTTCCTGTGTTGCCGTTGAAGTATTTCTATGGATATATGAATGTATATACTTGGCGTTGATTTCAATATGGAATTGGTTTGTGGTACGTATGAAGGGTGTTGATGAAAAGAAAAGTAAAAAAAGTGCTCAGTGTTCAGCAAATACCGACCTTCACATCGGAATGAGATTACGACCGGAGAACATAACAGATTGATTCCGGAACAGAGACAATAGACAAAGAAAACAGATGAAATGCCCCACAGATGGGAAAAGCAAACATTTCCAGAGACAGAAGAAATAGAGGACGAGAACAGGCGAACAAAAAGAATTTCATAAAAATGAATTCACATACATAAATGAATGCGAATGCTAACTATTTTCGTTGGAATAAAGTTGTTGTGCTTGCTCAGAAATTATTCTGTTTTCCATTATTTAATTTTTTTTTGTTCATCAATTTTGTTGTGTACACAACTGGATGTAACACATCAAAACTTAACTAAAACATTCTTTCATAATAATAATAATAATCACAATGGCATACATAGAAGAGCGGAACAAGGTTCAGAATCATTTTCCATATTCATTATTCATGTATTGCATTGACGCTCGTAACTCGTAATCATTATTAAACATGATTCGGAAATAAAATGGCAACACAAAGAGCACCAGGACAACAAGAATGTGCCGATAAAATGCCACTCTATTCAATTTTCAATGGAAGGGCTTTAAATTGAAACATTATTAAATAAAAGTCATTTGTTCCGATATATTGTTGAACGGAAGAAAGGCGCTAATGGAAAGAAAAGGAAACTATAAGTAATTTACATTTGAATCATTTTATTACGATGACGGGAAAAGAAAAGTTAAACTGAGCTACAATAACACAGTTTTATGCCACTTTTTTGTGGTTGCATGAATGGAATTCGTGACGTGTGGCTCGCGTGGATACACCAGAAAAACCACTTGGCATTGGCGAATATAAAACATCAAAAAAAAAAAAATTCAAAAGAATAATAAAAAAAAACACCAAAAGAAAAGTCTTTCACGCACCTGTAGCCACCGTATCAAGTGAAATTGTTTGCTATTCAATGAGATATTGGAACACAAAAGATGGCAAAAAGGGACGAAATTGGCTGGAAAGGAATTCACATATGGCATTCGGAATTATCTAAAGCTATTCTATGCTATGATTATTAT
>GL502506.1:1414956-1425740 GCA_000149185.1 Mayetiola destructor
TATTTTATTAGGTTTAAAAATTTACATAATTTAATCTACCTTGTTTTGAATTTTGAATAATAGTGATCAAATGTTCCTTGGCATGATGGCCATTGGTAATTGATTCAAACGCCTTAAAGTCCGTTTGTACTTTTTGGTTTCAGTCAAAAATTGTATTTCAGAGTGAAATTACTTTAAAATTCCGAAATTTGAACTTCAAAACATAATGAATGAAGCTGATTATATCTGTGTTAGTTGTTGGCGAAGGTTATGCTGTGCGATCATAGAAACCTAACGGTTGATTCATTATCTGTATAAAATATTTTAAAACATAAGCTCTAATTTTACACCTAGCGATTAACTAATCCATCTAATAACATTATAAACTTCTTCTTTTTTTTAGTATCAACGCAGGCACCATCAACGTTACATGACTTGAGTGCTTTTTACAATAAAGTCGCCTCAACCGGCTCTCAATACGCGAAATACGAATGCAAAAATATCTTCGGATATAATATGTATGAAGTAATATATTATGAATGTGACATTAAGTGCGACAGTACGAGGGGACGAGATGTGACAAAATGTTTTCACGTTTCAGAAAATTGAGGAAAAAATGAAAATGAAAATGGAAATGGAATGACATAAATCAATTACCGATCGTAAAAGGTGGAAAAATTGATGCAGTGTGGCAATTGTTGTGGCAATATCAACGATGAGAAATGATGACACTGAAAATGGTAGCAATAATAATAATAATCAATAAAAGCGATACACAAAGCGCAGAGCGCAAAGATTGTATTGATATACGATATATAGTATTTTGTTTTTATGAAATATAAATAGACATCTAAATGCATAGACGTTCATCTGTTCATGAGCATTTCAAATTGCAGACATCACATTACAAAGTCATTTTTATATCATAAAAAGGTATACGCATGAGAATAGAGACAGCTACAAGAAAAGGTAAAGTCGTAAAGAAAGTTTCTTTGTGACAAAATGTTTTCACGTTTCAGAAAATTGAGGAAAAAATGAAAATGAAAATGGAAATGGAATGACATAAATCAATTACCGATCGTAAAAGGTGGAAAAATTGATGCAGTGTGGCAATTGTTGTGGCAATATCAACGATGAGAAATGATGACACTGAAAATGGTAGCAATAATAATAATAATCAATAAAAGCGATACACAAAGCGCAGAGCGCAAAGATTGTATTGATATACGATATATAGTATTTTGTTTTTATGAAATATAAATAGACATCTAAATGCATAGACGTTCATCTGTTCATGAGCATTTCAAATTGCAGACATCACATTACAAAGTCATTTTTATATCATAAAAAGGTATACGCATGAGAATAGAGACAGCTACAAGAAAAGGTAAAGTCGTAAAGAAAGTTTCTTTCAATTTCGTTTGGAAAAAAAGGATAAAAATAAATATAAAAATAAGAAAAAGGACACGACACTCGACACTCATGAGTCAATACAGTTTTAGTACAGATGTGAAATAATCACGAGATGCGTTAAGCCATTTGAAAAATGTATGCCAAATATCGAATGTGATGAAACCTAAGTATAGGCTAATGACTAATGACTGCGTATGTACGGAGTACGAAATATGTTGAATATTTCGAATAGATATCGAACTGATATGAAAATATTACCGAACCGCATTTCCCAATAGATCTATTCACTGTACAAAGGGGAAAGGAAAAAATGGATAATCGGAAAAAGGAATGAATATGGAATATGAATGCCGACGACGATGACGACGAAAAAAAAATATTGTTCGTTCTGTGAATTGGTTTTTGTGTGACCGTTGCTTATGCTTTCGTTTTGTCCTGCATCACAATCATCTCATGTATAAATCTCTATTGCTTAAGTGCTTGATTTCTATTTTGGCAACAGTTTCATGTTACATCGCATTTACACCATATTTTTTGAGATGATGGGAAAAAGTGAGAAACATCTAAAATCGCATTTCACCATTCGCCATCGACTAACTGCTAACTGCAAAGTATAAATTTTCGGTGAAACTGTTTTCACATCACGTATTATTTGCCATTATATACTTCGCTCAGACGACGCATATATACACATTGAACTGAAGTTGAACACCGTTACGAAAGGGAACGATTTGTTTATTTTTTTTTTCGTTTACATTCTTCTTTCCGAATGTCACCGTTCATTTTTTACGGGTGTTATTTTATCTTTGTTTTATACGCACCCGTCTCACTTCGATATCGAAGCCAAAGTTGAATTGAACATGTATCTGGAAAAGTGTCTTTCACCATGCCCTTGTTTTTTTTGAGAAATATAAATTCGAAACAATATGTTCGGCGGGAACTCAATTTCTTCCCTGGGTCATTCAAAGCTGTGGAATACTTTCAGCATTTCCATTGGTTTTTAAGAGTTTTGGGGCTGAACGCCAAAATTCTTATTTGGCAGACCAAAATTCGAAAAAAAAAAATTCAAAATATACTCTGCGTGACTTGTGCTTCATTTGTTTTACGGTTGAACATTCGGTATCTGATGATGATTTTCGTGTTTGATCTGCGGGTCCATTTTCTTTATTTACACTCTTGATTCAATACGTCGGTCAAAACAGTTTTTATCTCACAAAATGTACAAAGTACAAAGTACAAAATAAAAACGACAATGTTATATTCAAACCGTATATACGGTATACCGTTTCAATTCTAATAAATATTCTCCCTCGATGACCATTTTATTTTCATTTATTTTCGTCGTTTATTTTCCATTCACATTCACATTTGTCAGTTATTTCATTGGCCCATGCTGTGCACAAAATGAATCGTAAAACCTATTCGAAATTCCGAACATCAACGTGCAATTGATATGAAAATGAAAATTTCCAATCGAATGAGAAAAATGGAGAAGGAGAAAAAATGACAATGAAACTGTCATGAACAATTTTTGGAACCAAATGCAATATCAACATAATAGCCTTAAAAATATAGTTTTTTGAGCCATGACGAAAACGAAAATGTTATATTATTAACCGCACAAGATGACGAAATCAATATAGACACGATGATATCAGGGCTGGACAAAACACGCTCGCAATTCACAATTCGAATGGCTGTTCGCAATTCGCAATTGATGAGTAAAAAGAAGTACAAAGATCTACAGAGTTCGAGCCCCTGTCGCAATCATTTCTTTTTTTCACAATTTTTTCTAATTTTTTATTTCGAAAAATGTAATTAATGCTCTCTTTATTAAAACACATTATTTTAAATTAAAAAAAAATTTAAATATAAATTTTTACTAATTGCACTTTAATCAAACAGAATATATCAGAAAAAATTTATTGAAAGAGTCAAATTGAGCAAATTTATTCTGAATTTTTGACACTTTTAGGTACGGCCGTGCTGGACTCTAGTACGGAGACTTGAGTATGGAGACTTCTGTATTTGGAAACTTTTCAAGTATATTCATTGATGCTGCATTCAACCAACTTGTAGTTATGTTTTTGCAATCAAAATGAATCCTAATCTGGCATTCTTATATTATGTGATGTGCAGTGCATGAAAACCAAATCCGCTCATTCGGTCTGTTGGTCATTCTCAATTTTATTGAATATTTTATTGTTATCATTTGAAAATCAAACCAAAAATTTCGTTCTCATTCATTTTCCATTCCGCTTAACATCTCAACAGCATTCAGCATATTCATATTGGTTTGTCATTCTAATTTTTGTCTAATATTCAAATTAAAATAGTTTCGAATTCGGTGAACCCGTTCACATTTGCATTTACATGTGGATTTTCTTTTATTTTAACCAGCATTGATATGATGTATGCACTGCACAAAAAGAGAATAGCTCTTATCTATGTAAACAAAAACGCAAGAAACAATAAAATCAAAAATTGAAAGAAGTCACAAAAGGTTTGAACTCGTGCGTCAAATGTACGATCTGCGTTCAGCGTTCCAAATACATGTGAAATAAAAAATGTCATTTCTGTGCTGCGAATGGAGTCAAAAGTCAATGGTAACGATTTTTCAATACAAAAACTGTAAATGCTTTCAACAATATTTTATTGAATATAATACCGCAACATCCCAAACATTACATACCGTTCACCGCCACAAAATATGCCATCAGGTGAATTTTGTGTTGGTGCTATTTTTTTTTTTCAATATTAATTTCGATATTCATGAAACAAATTGGGTTCAGATATTGTGAAGCGTGTGCACTGTACAACTGTATAATGTAATGTGTATGCCGTCACGTGTACAATTGAGGATTGAGGAGTGAGTAGTGGCAGCAGGTTTAAACGCAAAAACGAGCATTCGACTTTTGGGCCACACTTTCAAATTCAGCGCACTGAATTACAATCAACAGACAACAAAAAAACACAATACAATTTGAATTTTTATTTGCTACCTTTTTTTTCATTTACATTGCAATGCATACAATGTACTGATGGAACGCGATATTTTTTTTTCGGTTGTTACCAATTCATCCTCTATTCTCTGAACAATACACTTTTAACATAAAACAATTCTCAATTCGCGAGAATGTCATTTCAAATGGAATGTTTTAAAATTCATGTGGCTGCCAGCTGTATGTGGATTCTATTGTTATATGTATTAGCATAATGTTTTGCACAAAATCAATGTATACAAATAAAAAAAATTTAGGTTCATTTTCTGCGTGACAGAGTCGCGCACTTTCACTATTTGTTGTTTTGTTACATTCGTTCCGTTACATCCCGTTTGCCTAATGCTCGTTTATGTCTGAACATTTATTGTCTTTGAGTTTTTTTTTTTATTTTCATTTCCTTTCCCGAATTGTGTTTCATTCACATTTCTGTTGTTTTTTTTCTTCTCGAAGCTTCACGACAAATTGCCACTTTTGAGATTGGGAAATGTGTACATATCTTTGGCAAAGATCATTCCTTCGTATTTTTTTTTTTTTTGCTTGATTGTTGTGTGCTTGATTCAACTTCAAACTCATTTCCATTATGACACGCACGCCTACATTTTCTATTTGTTCTTTGTGAGTGTCTAGTGAGTTGAGTTCCCATCGGTATTATTATTGGTATTCTTTCCAAAATCAAAATCAACTCGAAAGTAACTGCATCCGAGACATTTTATGTCTGGAAAAGATTTGTTAAAGCAGCATTATATGGACACATTAAATTGATTCGGGTTGTTGTTTTTTTTTTAAATAAATTAAACTAAATTGTGCTGTGATTCTTCTTCATTATCCCATTCTTTTTACCGATTTGTTGGATTTTCCAGAGCGAAAACCCTTTTTTTGTGTATCTTCTACTGGAAAAGTTGATCGGCATGAGTTTATGATTCATTATTGAGACCCGAGAAGGGAATAGAAAAAAAAAATATGAAAAAATAGAAAGAAATCCAATATCGTCCATTAAAATGGGTGAATGCTTTCAATTGGACGATGTGGTTGTCTATTTTCCGTCATGATGCTCGTTATACTTTTGTATTACGTAGTATTATGTGATCAGATTTATTTATTTGTTAAAATCTGAAATTCTTTCGGTTGTATGATTTATTAGCCAAAGCCTGGAATTCTTGGTCCAAATACGATACGAAAATCTACAACAATCAACAATCCACACAAAGGGGAGAAAAAGATATGACAAGTTTGGTAACAAGAAATTGGTGATGGTGAATTGCGTGTATTTGCGGTCAAAGTTAATGCTTTCGTGCGTGGCTTTTCCCTTTTGCACGTATTTTATTCGAAACAAGCAAAAAGCTATGTTTCTACAGTTCGTAATTTGATGGGAAGAATGGATGAGAAACAAAAAAACCAGCTCGGAAATATGTTCTGTTCTGCAAGCCATCATGACATGTGAATCGCAGAATATCCGAATGTTTTGCCAACGAGCATGAAACCGCTTGATTGTTGTTAAGTATGGTTCGTTGATTCGTACAACTTTCCCATCTTTGGTTGGCATTCAAGCATCAAACATCAATGCAAATTCCACTCATTGCTTTTAATTCACTGGTATAATTTCACCTGGATATTTCAAAAATTGAATAACGAATGCATATTTTCTCATCAAAAACCAGACAGTTAGGGGTGCAACAAATCTGCAAAGTACTATATAGATTCAGAAAATTACCCCATAACAAGTTAAACACTTTATGTAATTGAATCATCCACACCAGATTCACTATGTGAATTTATAAGTCTAAATTTACCTATAAAAGGGTGAACGTTCCGATACATACAATATTGATGTATACGATCTGTTGAAGTTCAAATGAGAGACTCATAGCTATGATTACCATGATTATAATGATAATAATTTCATGATATAAAAATATGGGCAACAAAAACTTTATCAAATCGAATACCAAAGCGATAAATTCTGTTCGACCGGTTCGCATCAAGTTCAAAAAGTTTTCTTTTCGTTATATCCTTCCCTTATTCGAAGTTGTGTGACCATCGACCGCTCCGTATCACAAACAACGTTGCCCATTAAGCCAAAGAAAGCCAAGCAAAGAAAATGGAGTGAACAAATTAATATTCTTCGATTTAATTAAGAAAATAAATTCAATTGAATCATCCACACCAGATTCACTATGTGAATTTATAAGTCTAAATTTACCTATAAAAGGGTGAACGTTCCGATACATACAATATTGATGTATACGATCTGTTGAAGTTCAAATGAGAGACTCATAGCTATGATTACCATGATTATAATGATAATAATTTCATGATATAAAAATATGGGCAACAAAAACTTTATCAAATCGAATACCAAAGCGATAAATTCTGTTCGACCGGTTCGCATCAAGTTCAAAAAGTTTTCTTTTCGTTATATCCTTCCCTTATTCGAAGTTGTGTGACCATCGACCGCTCCGTATCACAAACAACGTTGCCCATTAAGCCAAAGAAAGCCAAGCAAAGAAAATGGAGTGAACAAATTAATATTCTTCGATTTAATTAAGAAAATAAATTCAATTATTTTTTCCCTTTTCCAGCATTCAAGTCGATACGGAACAGAAATGAAAATTCCGAACGCCATCGAAACAGCTGAGACTTGAGACACAGGAGAGTGTACAGAAGATCTTTCAGCTTTCACATAATCACTTCGATTACCCATTTGCTGTATTTATTGTACACTTTATCGTTGCTGGTTTGAAACTGCATATTTAGATTTATGTGAAAGTGTCAACGAAGCAAATGAAGCGTAAAAATGGAAACTATGATTGTTTTCTTTTTAGGAAGAAAAGATTTATTGATTTAATTCACATTGTTTTTCTTCATTTGATTTACCAAATCTTTCAATCGAAAAATATCGATTGAACACTGAACACACACACACACACAAACACCAATATCAATCAACATTTCGCATGAAAAGTAATTCGAATACGAAGAAAAGGCGAAAAGATAGAGAATTGTCGAAACATCATTGCATTTAGACAATAGAAAAACGAGTAAAACAATAAACTTGAGCTATGAGCTATAAACTTTAACAAATGCCAAATACAGGGGAAATAAGCTGGATCGAATAACCGACCAGTATTCGGGCGAGAAAAATGCCGAAAGCAAAAACAAAGAGAAAAAGAAAAAGAAGCATCGAAACGTAAGATTAATTGGATTTGTTTTTGGTTTAAGACAAAAGCGCACCATTTGTGTTGACAGTATTCAGTATTCTGCCGAAAATGAACGTGTTGGTCTGTTGACACTATGCAGTGAATTTCAGTGAAATTATCTTTCATTCGCTTCATCATTTCGATTCGAAACATTTATTTTCCATCTTCAATTGCTGTACACTGTACACTGTACACCGTACTCTGTACATTTTGTACACATTTCCAAATCTTACAATCTGTGCATGACCATCTGTACACCCACTTGAATGTGATGAAGGTGAATGAGCGACAAATAAAATAAAATAGAAAATAAAGACGAAAACATTACAAAGTGTTGCAACATGAAGTACATAAAAAGCGACGACTACTATTGAGTCTTGAATCAGATAATAATGAAATCGTTTTTATCTTTATTCGTTTTATTTTGTCCGATTTTCCTTGTTTAGTCTTTCGTCCACTTATTTCTTGATTTTTTTTTCGCAATTCCGTTTGGTGAAAAAAGAAAGCTTTGCGCAGAGTTCAGCGTTTAGATATTTAACCCTAATCTTATAATATGGTAAATTTTGCTTTATTTCGTGATTTTTGTATAAAATATGCAAAACATGATGTTTCAACTTGAACAATTTCTTAGTTTTTCTTGAAACTTTCAAGAATCCATTTCAATCAAAGAAAAAAAAAATCCATCTGATGCATAGGACGAGAAAAAGTGTGCGCGAAAAATAAGCACAATACCCATTTTTGAACATAGGATTAGGGTTAATAATAAGTTTTGACGTGCGAGTTTCTTACCTAAGATCTGGTGTCGGTATCTGGCATGTATATATTTTCCTTTTTAAATTTTTATTTTATTTTTTTGTTTGGGGTGTTGAAACGGATCCTTCTGCATTGTGAAATGCTGTCAATTCAAATCGATTGGCAATAATATTATTATTATTGTAAAATTCTTCAATTTGATCAAGATGCTACCGCTATGGATGTCAATATAAGTTTCGGAGTTTGAAATTATAACGAACATCCGTTCAACAATTGAAGATTGATTATTTATTTTATTGTAAACACTGTTTACATTACTGATATACCAATAAATAGTTTTGATACAATTGTATGGTGAATGTTGGTTGATAGATCGAAGATAAAATAACAGAATTTTGGCGATTGATATTCACATTCAAGAGCCAACTGTAATTCTTTGTTGTGCATTCGACATTCGGTATGAATGAACATTGAGAATCGTATTTTATCATCTATTGTTTTCTTATTTTTGCATCTGTTGTTGTTCGTTTTTGGCACTGGACTTCAGCATAGCAAATTATATAATAATAATAATAATAATAATAATAATAATTGAATGGATACATTCAGCTGCTGTTCATTGGCTATAGAGATACTAAACATCATCCATATCCATAACTATATTTCCGACAATCGAAATGGAAAATCATGATTGAATATTGATGGAATTTAGAAATGATGCGAATTATGCCATAAATCAAATAGCATCGATATCAATTTCAATTGTTTTTTTATTAGTTTTCTTGATGTAATTAGCATTTGGAGCCACTCAACTGAAGTGATTAATTTATCGATCGAAATTTTGAAGGGATTAATTTCCTTTATCTAGGAATGGTCAAAAATGAATGGTTAATTATAGTGATTATTGGTATTTGTGTTGGTTGATAGTTAGAATAAAATGGAATTAACAACAATCGATAGAACTAATATTAATAATAGCAGACTTAAATGAGGATGAATGGTGAATAGATTTCAAGTGAATAAACCCTGAACCTACGTATTTACATATCCATTGCTGACCATTGTTACAAAACATTAATACAAAAACGAAACAAATAAAAAAAAATGAGGCAAAAACTGGTCAAAGTCGAAAGTTGAACAATGCAGCGTGTTTTTCCATTTTATCAGCAATAAATAAATATCAGCTGAAACTACTCAATAGAATTGGTTTTATTTTCATTTCAGTAGCTTCATTATGGATTTGGTTCAGTTTGGTTCAGTTTGTTTTGGCTGTGATTTACTAACTACTTTTCTCGTAAGTGCTATTTTTCAGCATTGTATTGAATGGTTGGTTTCGTTAAAACATTAAAGTATGGACACAAAATGTGTTTTATATTTGTTATATGTTCCATCCACAAAAATGGAATCAAACAATCCCTTCATATACAAGTTTGAAGCATCGTTTGATAGCTATTAGCTTAGAACGATTCGATTCCGTTCAGTCCAACATATATTCAATTCACACTTTTGTCGTTGTGCTCGCTTTGGCACCAAAACGCTCACAACAAAACCCAAATGAGAGAAAAACCCCATCGAAAACTGAAACAAACTTCTTGTGTATCTTAAACGTCCTCGAAATTTTAATATGAAACAAAAATAGAAGTGGAACATGACTGACTAGCTGCAGAAACAAAAGACCAAATGTAAATAGTGAACGAACACTGAACGAGAACCGACTAGCAACTAGCGACGAACGACAAATAAAGTGCTTTATCGAATCAAGAGCAAAAATAAGAAGAAACAAAATAAGAAGAAGTGAAACAGAAGAGCAAAAAAAAAAAGTAAAACTAATGCCAAATGTAAAAACTTTCTGATAGAATGGTTCATCGTGTTTATAGTATATCGGACGTGAGTATTGGTTTTTGTTGCGAACCATTCATAAGCTTAAACGATGAACGGAATGAGAAATAATGTTATTCAATACAAAATAGAAAAAATGGTTGTTTATATTCGAAATGTTATTTTGTGATGTTGGTGTTGTTGTTTTAGGGAAGGGAGACGGACGGGAAATTGTGGTGTAATATATTGAATTTGGTTGTGATTTCATTATCGGCTCAAGCTCAAACCTCAGGCCATTCAATGGAGAGATTATTCGAATGGTATGTGCAACTGTGTAAAGGCATCAACTATTTGAGCCTTTAACAATATCGGATATATATCAAAAACAATTTCAAAAGAGAATGAACGGGCTATGGGGCCAAATGGCCTACCACCATCATCAGCTAACCGATGCGAATCAAAAATCAAATGAAAATGAAGGATTCAGAATTGGTTTTGGAATTCGGAATTCGGAATAATGTCAACAATACGAATAATCATAATAATCACAGCACTTTAGTTTAGACATTCGATATATTCCGAATCGAGCAATATCAATTCACATTTGGTTCGGTCGACAAAC
>GL502506.1:1468343-1481198 GCA_000149185.1 Mayetiola destructor
CGGAGGACTGTATATCTGTTTGCCGTTATTTGTAGCCGAAATTGCCGATCAAAGGTTTCAAAATATGTTTTCATTTATTATTATTATTATGATTGATTTATTTCAAAGCTCTATAAATAAACATATATATTTGTTTTTCAATTGAAATTGCAGAATTCGTGGTCGATTGGGCTCATTACTGATGCTTTGTGTAACAACTGGTATATTATTTGGTTTTGTTGCTGGCACGTATTTAGCATATTTTTTGGTTCCAAAAATATTCGCACCACTTCCGATCATATTTCTCGTATCATTTTTCTTTTTCCCGGAAACACCACAATATTTCATTTCGCGCAAAAACTACGAGGTACAAACTTTATCCAAACGCAATTACAATCAATCAGAATTATTATTGTTGAACATGTTCTTGTTTGGTTTTGTTTTGTTTTAGAAAGCGAAAGATTCGTTGCGATTCTATCGTGGTTGCCGTTGTAATAAACAAAAAGACATTAGCTGTCCAGTAATCGATGCCGAATTCAATGAAATACTTGAATCAATAATGGAATATTCATGCCAAAGTAAACAATACCGGAAAAATTTACTCCATCACATTTGTAAGTTGGCATTTTTGGTGTAGGCAAAATCATGAAATCCAATCATCAATTTAAATTTTAATTGATATTCAAAACATTTGAACATCTGTTCCATTTTATTTGCAGTTAAATGGCCAGCGATTAAAGCGATTTTAATTGGATTTTCATTGACTGCAATCAATCTCTTTTCCGGTTCATTTGCCATGATTAATTATACCGCAAGTATTTTTAAAGCATCCGGTTCAACGATCGATCCGCACATTTCATCAATTATAATAGCCGTAATTCAGATTCTGGGCGTTTATGGATCAACTAATTTAGTCGATCGTATTGGACGAAAAACGTTGCTTACGTTATCGACATCGGGTGCATTCATTAGTTTGATGATACTTGGAACGTATTCATATTTAAATGAAAATGGTTTCGATGTAGAACTATATAATTTTGTTCCGTTGCTCAGTTTTTCCGCATTTATTTTGATATGTTGCATTGGTATTCTACCACTGCCGTTTATTGTACTCACAGAGATTCTGCCAGCCGAGGTAAATTCCCATGAGACAAAAATGAGACCGATTTTATTACTTCGAATTGACCTGTAAATTGTTGTTTCTAATCTAAATTATTTTTCAATTTCCAAAAAAAAAAACAGGTCAGAAACTTTGGCTCAATGCTTTGTATGCTGTCCAATAGCATATTCGCATTTATTTCACTGAAAACTTTCCCAATTTTAATGCATACTGTTCATTTGTATGGCGTCGCTTGGATCTGTGCCGGAGTTTGTTTTTATGGCATCCTGTTTAGTGTCTTCATATTGAACGAAACAAAGGGAAAAAATTTAAATCAACGCATGCCAGAAATCTCTTCAAATAGTGCATAAATTCATAATTTAATATGTACATATTTTCTCAAACTAATAAACATTTGTATAAGAAAAGATTTCAATTTGTGTGTGATTATTTTGCAAATGGAAAATTCTATTTTCAATATTTTTCAACAGATGGCTCTATGAAATTGTGTAGTTTTTGGGTAAGCAACAATGAAGCGGGAAAATGACAACTCATATAATGCATTCATACATTGAACTATCTGTCAGTCTGATTTATGCTTGAAGCAATTTAATTTATTGTGTCGAAAAAATTTGCTAAAAATGGATTCAAATGAAGAAAAACTTTGTTTAGATGAGCTTGATCATTTGATCCTGGATCTAGAAAAAAAGGTAACACACATTTTTGAATAATTACAATATTTTGAATGAAAATGAATGAAATGCGTATTTTCGATTTCTGCAGATTAATGTTCCATATATATCAAACACTTGGAACGTTCCATTTAAAGTCAGTGAATCGATTTTGCAAAAATGGCTGGAAAGTTACAATGGTGGAAGAAAAATTTCCAAAGAATTTCTGATCAGAGGAACTGATAAAGAGAATAACGCAGTTATTGTGGTAGGCATTGCATGACCTTAGGCAATAAACAATTTTGGATTTTCAATATTTAATTTGATAAATATTTTCAGGTCGTTCCTGAATCAAAATTGGCTAAAATCAAAGAGCTTTGTCCAAATTGCGTCAGTTTTTTGTATAGCATTGAAACAGCTAGTTTGAATGGAAGAAGCTTTAACCTACCTGAACCGACCGAGAACAATTTGTAAGCACTTAAACTCAACTCGTGACTCATTGTCATTCATTCAATTAATGTTCAATCTTTTGCATTCAGTATTACATTGAAAGCGGATTACAAACGGCGAGATATCAAAGTAAATGGTACTGTTGTTAATTCGGTCAATATTGTTACGGTTGAAAAGAAATCCGAACCAACGGAAAAGCCGACGGCAAATTTGTTCAATACGGCCAAACCAAAACAAGAGAAGCAACCCGAGAAAAAAACGGAAAAACCATCTGAAAATGAAAAAAAAATCAGTCCAGAAAGAAAAAGTCCACGAAAAAATCAATCAAATACGAAGCCAAACCAGGCAAAATCGATTGCAACATTCTTTGGATCTCAACCAACAACGAGTAATGCAGACAAAAAGGCTTCTGAGAAAGCAATTGCTGAAGCTACAGTCAAAATTGAAACGATTGAAATCGATGGTGAGCCAGAAACAAACAATAAATCTTCGAAGAATCCTCACAAACGTAATCTATCAAATGAGAGTGGTAAGTCATAAATTGAGAAGCCTATCCCAAAAGACCAAAAATAATTATAAAAAAATTTCGATTCAGATTCACATGAAGAAAAAACCAAAATCAAAAAAGAATCCGATCGTCAAATGCCTTCGAAAAAGAAGATGAAATTAGAACCAAAGTCCGCAAAATCACGTTTGATGCAAATTTGTGATTCTTCTTCGGACGAAGAGGTAACTCAACAGAAAGAAACAAAAATGTCAGTGGATGAGGATGAAAATGAAGCACCTGTTAAGAAAGAGAAAGAGAACAAAACACCATCGCCCCAAAAGAATCAGAACACAGAAGCAAATGGTAACAATAGTAGTGGCAAAAGACGGGCTAAAGTTAAGAAAATGGTAACACGAACATATGAAGACGACGAAGGTTTTATAAGTAAGTACAATGGAAAATGCAACTGCATCTCACATAAGATCGATTCTGAAAGATTTCCTCTTCTCACATTGTAGATACTGTACGAGAAATGGAAGAGGTCAGCTGTTCCGATGAAGAGCCAGAGCCTGTAGTGGTTGAGCCACCTGCGAAAAAAACCATCTCAACTGCAAGCTCTTCAACGAACGCTAAAAAGAAGATTTCACCACCTGTTGGCAAGAAACAAGGTAGCATCCTGAGTTTCTTTGCGAAAAAATAAAAATTTACACAGTTTTCTGTTATAAACTTGGCGAAAATCTCAAATAAAAAGCAAATGTAAAAAGTTTTCAATGCAACAGCATACACAGATTGATTTTTTTGTTTACCTCTTTGATTTCCTAAACAGTTCGTAGAAGGCGCTTCGGTCAGTAAAAATATAATACAAATATGTTGAGTTTGACGTTTATTTGGAACTTATGACGATGTTGACAGCTATCAATTTATTCTTAACATAGTTTTTTTTTATCGGGACGCGTACACAAATTTGATTTGATAAGTAACATTGTATTTGATTTCTTAAAATGTAAAAGGAATATTATTTATTGAAATCGAATGAATCTGCGTGTAAAAAACGAACAAAACGGTCATCGGATATTGTGTCATTTCGTTGAGTGAATTGCCAAAGTGACTTTCGGCTGCCAAAAGTTTCATTTGAATAATTGAAGAGAACGAGCGAGAAAAATCAATCCGAAAACAAGTCCGTGTATCAATATTGAACAAATAAATGGAACAAACTATTAAATTGAACTTGTCGACGATAATTTCAAAATTAAATATATAAATATCAATCAAGTTCAAAAACGTGTGCAAAATTATACAGAACGAAAATGTCGTTCGTAAGTGGAAATCCAAATAGCGAAGCAGTGCAAACATTTTTAGAAGTTTTACAAAATGATTTTCGCACATTAGCCAATGAAACCAAAAAGAAATATCCTCAAATTAAAGAGGTTTGTTGAATTTGAGACCATTCTGAAAAAATGCGCTTTGCCATTTGGAAGCCTAATCATCATTTGAATGTTTTTCTTTCGTTGTCATACTTTAGTCATGTGAAGAGGCGATAATAAAACTGAAGGCGGCCACATCATCGCCATCGACACAACTTTACTATGTAATAAATCAAATTTTGTATGCACTTGTCCAAGGTTGTGAGTCTAAAGATGTTAAAATTATTAAGGTATGTGCGCTAACAACGATCATTATCATCAGACATAGCCTAGCTAATAATTTCTACTGTAAATTGCACTAAAATTTGAATATTTTCCAAAAACAGTATTGCCTGGGAATGATGCAACGATTGATAACCCAACAAGTAGTTGATCAAAAAGGTGCTCGATATATAACCGATACACTGTGGATGCTAATGGAACATGGTTCAGAAGAAGTGAAAGTTTTACAGACGGTTACATTAATGCTGACAACAAATAGTATTGTGCACGGTGAAACATTGGCAAAGGCTTTAGTTTTATGTTTTCGTTTACATTTCACCAAAGATTCAACAACCATAAATACAGCCGGAGCAACGGTACGCCAATTAGTTTCATTGGTTTTTGAGCGAGTGATAATAGAGGATCAAGAAAGCGATAAAACCATTCAAGACGATCCAAATGAACATGAAATAAATATTGAAGAGTTGAAACAAGCACCGGGTCAGGCACCAAAAGGCTTAAAAATATGTGCAGCCGATGCATTTTTATTATTTCAAGATCTTGTACAATTGGTGAATGCAGATCAACCGTATTGGCTATTAGGAATGACCGAAATGACCAGAACCTTTGGTTTAGAACTTCTTGAAACTGTGTTGACCACATTTCCATCCGTATTTTATAAACATCAAGAATTTTCATTTCTATTGAAGGAACGAGTGTGTGCATTGGTCATTAAATTATTTTCACCAAATATCAAATATCGAACAGTTGTTATTCAAACAAATTCCCAGCAACCAGTTACACATGACAAGCCATATTTTCCGATAAGCATGCGATTATTACGTGTTGTTTCGATTTTAATACAAAAATATCATCGTCTGTTGGTCACTGAATGTGAAATATTTTTGTCATTGATTGTTAAATTTTTGGATCCGGACAAACCGTGCTGGCAACGTTCACTTGCACTAGAAGTTATTCATAAAATGACCGTTCAACCGGAATTACTTGTATCGTTTTGCCAATGCTATGATTTAAAAGATCATGCAACGAATATTTTTCAAGATATTATCAATTCGCTCGGAGCCTATGTTCAAAGCTTATTTGCCTCGTCTCATTCTAGTAATATGAATGGTGAGTTTTTCATTTTTCAGTTTTGAAACGTTTATTTTTCGACAATAATCACGAATAATCATTTGTTTGTTGCATTTCAGTTGCGAATACTGTGCAACAATCGCCGTTGATGAACAATTTACCAATCACTCCAGGAGCAACTCAACAATCTGGATTCCTATTTAGGAATGTTTGGTTTCCATTGGTGGTCACATTTCCCACTGGCCAATCCAAGTCATCATAGTGAGTTAATATTTGATATTTGATTTTATGTTCTCATTTTGATAGACGAACTTCATTTCGATAGTTTGGAAATGTTGGACAAAGTTGAACCACCGGCTATTTTGGATGGATTCGGTATTTCCGTAGCATATGCTTGCCTTTTAGAAATCGTTCGTTCAGTGTCACTTGCTATTTTGGGACCGTCAAATGTAAATATATTCCGTAAAATCATCATGTTGAAATTCCGAATTAAAATCAATATATCATTACGTAATAGATTGTCGCCGATAAGCCAAATGTCCCTTATAAAGATAATGTTACTGAGGCAGACCGTCAACTACACACACAATTAATAGCTTCCAGTTGGTGTGGCTTGTTAGCAGCTCTTACACCATTGATTGATGCCGCAACGGACGAATCAATAACCGAAAATGTATTGAAAGCTATGCAAAATTATGCATCACTTTGTGGAACCTTAGGCAAGGCTCACATTTTAAATAGACTTTTTCCATAAACACATTCGAATGAAATTGACAAATTAAATTTTTCAGATATGCATACACCACGTGATGCATTTATAACAGCGATATGCCGGTCATCATTGCCTCCACATTATGCCTTATCTGTACTGAATATGGGATATCAATTTTCTGGCATCATAAGTATGAATAAATGACAATGATTTTGTGCGAATATTGAAATGATTTTAACATATTCGATTTAATATAAACAGCCCACACTCGTACCCCCAGTCAAGAAAACCATCAATACATAACATCGGCATATGGTGAAACGGATTTTCGTCATCAAGTTGTTGCGGTTGGTACGCCATTGCCAACATCATCGATTCCGATCGGTGCACAACAGGGACCAGTCATGTTAACAGCCAAAAATTTACAATGTATGCGTGCTATTCTCCATTTGGCCCATTGTCATGGTTGTATTTTGGGAACATCTTGGCATATTGTGCTGTGCACTTTGCAACATTCGGTTTGGATATTGGGATTAAAACCATCAACGGGAGGAAGTTTACAGGTTGTTCCTAAGCTATCAACTGATGCAATGGCGGGCATAACCACATCTGTGATGGCTGAATTACCAGTTCTGTCTCAAATGTTGAGTCAGTTGTTCGAATCAAGCCAATATTTGGATGACGTTGCTTTGCATCATTTAATCGATGCCTTGTGTAAACTCTCTCAAGAAGCAATGGAATTGGCGTATTCAAATCGAGTAAGTATTTTGTATCGGTGCACAACAGGGACCAGTCATGTTAACAGCCAAAAATTTACAATGTATGCGTGCTATTCTCCATTTGGCCCATTGTCATGGTTGTATTTTGGGAACATCTTGGCATATTGTGCTGTGCACTTTGCAACATTCGGTTTGGATATTGGGATTAAAACCATCAACGGGAGGAAGTTTACAGGTTGTTCCTAAGCTATCAACTGATGCAATGGCGGGCATAACCACATCTGTGATGGCTGAATTACCAGTTCTGTCTCAAATGTTGAGTCAGTTGTTCGAATCAAGCCAATATTTGGATGACGTTGCTTTGCATCATTTAATCGATGCCTTGTGTAAACTCTCTCAAGAAGCAATGGAATTGGCGTATTCAAATCGAGTAAGTATTTTGTATACAGCTATAGAATGATGAAATATGTAAATAAATAAAACCTTCTATTCCGTTTAATAGGAGCCATCGTTGTTTGCCGTAGCCAAATTGCTTGAGACTGGTTTAGTAAATTTGCCTCGAATTGAAGTTTTATGGCGGCCTTTAACCAATCATTTGTTGGAAGTATGCCAACATCCTCATATTCGAATGCGTGAATGGGGTGTCGAGGCTATAACCTATTTAGTCAAACAAGCGCTTCAATATAAATATGAAACTCCGCTGAAGGATAATTTGGTGAGGCGATATACAGATTCTATGTTGTTTCACATGTAAAATTTCATGTTTTACCAAATTTTCCTTTCAATTTTTACAATAATATGTCAGACGCTTCAAACACTATTATTAAATCCTTTGGCTGAATTGTCAACAGTGCCACACGGTGATGTTCGTCAACGTCAGCTCGAATGTGTTTTACAAATATTGAATGGAGCTGGTGAATCCCTATCTCATGGATGGCCATTAGTGTTGGGAATTATCGGTGCGGTGAATGATCGTCATGGCGAGGCATTAATTCGAATTGCTTTTCAATGTTTGCAATTAGTTGTGACCGATTTTTTACCCGTGATGCCTTGGCGTTGTTTGCCATTGTGCGTGAATACAGCTGCCAAATTCGGGTCTCAAACCCAGGAACTGAATATTTCATTAACGGCGGTTGGTTTAATGGTTAGTTACATGAATCTCCTTTTCCAGATGTTTTTTTCTTTCTCCAGATTTAATGAAAAAATCTTGCATTTTTTTAATATTTTCAGTGGAATATTTCGGACTATTTCAATCAAAATCAAGATAAACTTTCGGCAACCGTATCCGAAGATCAAACAGTTTTACCCGATTTTCCTGGAACACTAAATATCCCTCATTTTGATAAACTTTGGATGTGTTTATTTGCTCGACTCGGTGATTTATGTGTTGATTCTCGGCCAGCCGTTCGAAAATCAGCTGGTCAAACATTATTTTCAACAATTTCGGCCCACGGAAGTCTGTTGAATCCACCAACTTGGCAAGCTGTTTTGTGGCAGGTTCTATTTCCACTATTGGATAAAGTTAGGAGCCTTTCAAGTTCGGCTAGCAGCGAAAAAGTCGATACAACTGGAAATATTTTAATTCATCATTCTCGAAATACAGCCCAAAAGCAATGGGCTGAAACTCAAGTATTAACGTTATCGGGAATATCACGAGTTTTCAATACAAAACGTCATATGCTACAAAGTTTAGGCGACTTCAACAGAGCCTGGTCATTGTTGCTTGAATTCATAGAAAATGCAGCCTTAAGCAAAAGCAATGAAGTGTCTTTGGCAGCCTTGAAATCATTTCAGGAAATAATATACAATAAACCGAATACGGATCGTGACGAGGACACGGTAGGACAATTAGCAGCAGTTAAAGAAATCAATGAGATGAATATTGATGAAAATTCGGACATTTGGAATGTGAGTGAGACATTGATGCATGTCACTTGTGATGATGTTAGAATTAAATTTTTTTATTTTTTTATTGCAGATTGCTTGGCGTGTGTGGCTAACAATTGGTACGGAAAGTACCAAACTACCAACAGCTTCGGGAGTATCGGGTGATAAAAATGACGTGGATATATTTATTCCAAGCCAAGCATATTTGACAGCATTGATCCAAATTTTTCCGGCCTTGTTCCAGCACATCAAACATAAGTACGTTGCATCCATGTGAACCGATTTCATGGCCAAAATAAGATCAAATTGATTTGATTCTCGTATTTTAGATTTACTGAAAGCGATCTGCAGCAATTGTGCAGAGTTTCGATGAATGCTGTTACAGTACCCGTGCACAGCGATTCAACGCCATACATAATGTCCTCAATTTCGGATTCTCTGTTAACACCTTTACATGACGGTGCACTCGATTGCATTGATATCTTATGCAAAGAAGTTTTGTCACCGGCCTCACCATTAAAATCATTGATATCAATCATTTTCAATCAATTGTTAAGTTTTAGCAAATTTGCCTGTGTTCCACCAATATTTGATCGCCTTGAAACTAGGTATGTGCCATCTATATTACGTATGAGCACTATAATTTATCATCGATCCTAATATAAAATGCCCTTTCTTTCTCATTTCAGGCCTTATAAATCGGTGCAACGTAATTCACATCAGCATAATCAAAATTCATCGACCATTGAATGGGTCAGCATGAACTACATTCCATTTGGCGAAAAAGCTCTCAATGCTGCCGTTAAAATCTATTTAGAAATTGCAAACGATCCGATTGTAATTGAAAAAAATATTCTGTGTGACATAATTAATGTATTGAAAATACCATTAGCAATGAAATATAAATGCATGGCATCGAGCACTTGGAAATTAGCAATACAAAGTCTGTTGTCCGTTTTACAAATTGGTTTACCGGTGGCACGTCAACATCCAGAATCATTCATCGAATTGTGGCCAGCTCTTTCGGATATTTTGGACAAATTTCTATTCCCAGCGGTGGCATGCACAATCGAGGATCGTGGCATCGATGAAATGGTTCTCGATGAAGCAATCGATTGTCAAGTTATCGAAATGTTACGAGACGAAATTTTACCGCATGCTGATCAAATACCGCATAATTTTATATTGGATATTGTTACGATTTTGAACAAAGGTTCCATTCATTCGGCTACCATTCGGAACAATTTGTATGATGTAGAATTGAAATTACGTGAGGAATTTGCAAAAACTTGTTTCGAAACATTGCTGCAATTTTCATTGCTGAACGATTTGAGCGAATCAAATGAAAATAAAGAGGCGACCACCATCAATAATAACAACACAACGAATTCAAACGAGAACGGTTTATGTGTTGGCGTTGGTCATTTGGCGATAGCAACATTATTGAAACGTTTTGAAGAAGTTTTACGGAAATTTACCGAAGATGAAAAACAAAGTGCAAAAAATATGCTGCCTAAATATCGTTTATCGGAAATCTCATTTGTTATCAAGGCAATTGCTACGTTGATTGCTTCGTTGAAGAAAACATCGACGGCTAAAGGTACGAAATTTGAGAAATTACCGGATTCCGGATTTATTTTATTATTATTATTATTATTATTATTATTATTATTATTATTATTATTATCGGTCTTGACAGACAATTTAATAAAATAAGTTGTTTTCTTTTTCAGTTGACAAAGTCACTTGGGATCAATTGATTGGGCTATTTCCTTTGCTTGTTGATTGCACAACAACGACGTCAATTGAAGTTTCGAGATCTTTGAGAGAGGCCCTTATTCAATATGGTGATCTATTACGTCCACCGACATCTAATCATAACGAAATGAATGGCATCATTGCAGAGTCAAGAATATAATTAATTTACAATGGACCATCCGATAAAATTCACTGTTTGATAAACTACAATTAAAATAAATTGAAAATATTCTAGTTGCAATGAATCCAAAATATCATTGTGATTCAACATGTGAACCATTTATATGAATCATACTCTCATTATTATTATTATTATTGTGAACGAAATACGAATATCTCATTTTTTGCTTTTAGAGAAAAGACCACGTAATTCTATAGTCTCTGTTTACATTCGATTATGAAATAGAACTGATGCCAGCATTCAAAAATAGAATATTCTGGATTTTTCGAATAAACTCGTCATACACACAGAGACCTGCAATAGCTGCTTATGACAGTCGTCGATATACGCAAATTTGTCTAACACAGGAAGCTACGCAAATATCGTGTATTTGTATGGAACTTTCCAGCGCTTTTTAAAAAAAATAGGATAAACTTGTTGCCATCAGCATATTAATCATTGTGAAAACACAATTGCTGGTGTCTGAAAAGCAAAATTCCGAAATTTCGAATGCTGGCACCAAATAGAAAAGCCTGCAGCCAATTGACCGACTGAAAATATTTTAAAGTGTTTCCAAATTCAGCATAAATAACTATGCATTTGTTTATTGATTATTCACGAATAAATAATAAAACTCAAATTATTATCAACATTTTACATTGTTGTTTATTTCATTGTTTTTTTCCATGTGGAATTGAATGCAATGTATTTCAATTTTTAATTCACTGTTTCATTACGATCATGTTCAAGAGCATATTTTGTATATGGATTCCATAAATTGCTCTGGAAAAATGTTGAATTGAATACATTCCGGAATGTGGCCCAAACGTCGTCAATTTCTTTTTGCATATCCTTTAATACGTCAAAAGCCCCAAAATCACTGATTGTTTGTAGATTACCACCAACGGAATGGGAAATTTGCAAAAATTTGTAGCCTTTGGAGTCATTTGGTACCTTTTCGGACTTGAAATATAAAACTTCACCTATTGATATGACGAAAACGAAAAAGAAAATTATAAATGTTTTTGCTTGAATGCGAAATGAATTTTTTAATAAAAACTTTACCATTATTTCCAGTGCATGTCGAGTTGAGTTCCGTGTACTTTAGATCCGATGTTGTGGATTCTGTATACATGCAGGTAACTGCGTCTTTTGGGCAAGTAACATTTGCACAAACTGCACAAAATTGAGAACGAAATTCAACTTCAATTTTTCGGAAGACAAAAAAAAAATCACAGTTTCTAAATCAAAAACTTCGAATTACCTAGTGGCGGCCGTTCAATAGGTGCTCCAGAGACTGTTTCCACATCGTTTGGAGATTCAGTCTGAACTGCAGTTTGATCTGCAAATAACAGAGGCACAAGCACACTGACTATCACGAACAACGAATAGTTTAGATTTTTCATGTTGAGTTGAAATTTTTGTTATTTTCTTTTTCTGGTTATTTGTTATTTTCAGCGATCCGAATGCTTTGAATTTCAAAATCAAACTGAAACGTACGCCTCGAAGGTCCATCTATTTATACGAACGTAATAACACGTCGGCTCTCAACTAATTTACATTCATCATATTGTCCAGTGATTGTGATACACATTCAACTGATTTTTTTGTCGTAGCGTCTGACTCATTTGTTGTTATTGTTGCTTCGCCGGTAATATTTACATGGAAGCCCTACCACGAATGCGCGCACATAAATTGCGTTCTAGAATAGAATATATAGAAGACGACGAATAAATGATCTCCACGTCAAGAAGGTTCTCGGTTTGTGATACTTTCTATCATTTTAACATTCAAGAATATCAAACTTCGAGCATGTTATTTGCGTACATTTAATAAAAACGAGAAATTTCTTTGTAATTCGAAAAAGACATTGCCTTGGAATAAATAGCTAAGCATTGACTCACACACACACACACAATACATAAGTGTTTTTATTTATTTTATTTTTTCGGCTGAATAGAACCAACCGACTGTAAAAAAGCACATTACAATGGCCCTCGATTCAATTATGACAATACGTATCGCGACAAACAAAATAATAAAACCGATGAGCAAAAAAAGTTGTTAAAATGTGCTCAAGTTTGGCTAATGATTCACCAGAACTGCGATCCGAGTACTCCAGTGCACAAACAAACATATTTATTAAATAGCTTTGTCGGTAAATTAGTCTACAATAATAAAAAAACATTTACAGTCATTTTCTTCATCATACAAAA
>GL502506.1:1537322-1551443 GCA_000149185.1 Mayetiola destructor
AATGTATGAAAAGTTTCGTCCGCAGGCCACTGTTCACTTGTTCAATTCAATGAGAAATGACTCGAGAGACATTTGCATGACAAAATCTTCATTTTAAATCAAAAGCAAAAGAAGCGTTACATTCAATCTGATACGAAAATAAAAACAAATGGTCTAGACAACCGAATGTTGATATTAAAAAATTTTCGACCAAAAAAAACAGTCATTTTTTCTTCTTCTTGTCCCAAAAGAGACGCATTTGAGAACAATGAACGGATTCGAATTCGAGGTCGGCATATTTTACTGTTTTGAATAGACACAATAAAGGGTTTTTTATTCTAATAAAGCGATGAAGTAAAAACAAAATAAAGAATTCATTTCAGACTTCATTTTGATCTGAATAAAAAATGCATTGAACCAACACTCAACACCAGTAAAATATTGCGCTAAACTTGGGCAATCAGCAAAACTTACCGCTTTCAATTTAACTACCACCAAAACTCAAAACTTATGAACAATATTTGCTTGAAAAACTTATGCATTCCGTATTCATCATGGATTTTGATTTGATGAAAATTACAATGGAATATACACAAATACACGTAATCGCACCATATCTAATATAAACTTTATTGGGTTTGTCTGTTACAGATCTGGCCAAAGCATCAGATAGTGATAACATCCATCCGGAGCATACAATGTCTTTGCATCCGTTTTTCAATTTCGATGTGCCGCGGAATATTACAACAAGAGTCGGTCAAACGACATTTTTGCCATGCAGAGTTGAGCAGCTTGGCGATAAATCGGTAAGTTCAATGGCTCTTTTTTTTGAACAATTTTTTTTTATTTCTTCAAATGAATGAAAGTGTCCAGAATGCAAATCATATCATTTTTTATTATTTTTTTTTTAAAGCGCGAAATAAAAAGATCGTAGACAAACGAAGTAAGTGCTAGGAACACCAATGACTTCTTTAAATGAGTTTTTCAAACTTTAAAACTTTGAAAGTGTGAAAATTACTGAACCAAGTCTCATAACGGTGAAACCCGAAAGGGATTTTTTCTTCTCTTCATTTATGGAAACCATGAATATTGCGAATGCATTCTTTGATGAATCCATTGTATTCAAGTGTACGACAATATGTCATTGTTCAACACTCGTCCAGATTATTATTCAACTGCTTACTGTTCAAGAGTTTGAAAGTCATTAAAATAATATTCAAAGGGTTTCAGCCATTTGCTAAGCTCAAAATGCACACTGAATTTTTCATTTGCCATTCGAACATAAAGATTGAGCCTTTTTTTTGGATTCATCTTGAAGAAACGATCTCATTGCTGCAATTGTGAAAACCTTGAGACTATTAATCGAAACAACAATTGGCATTTTATACAAAAGTTCAAGTGGCTGTTTGAATGGTTCAGCTGTCAGTAGCCGAAGTCAATGTATTGGCAATTGGCATACAGCATACATCATACATTATTGAATTGAATCATTCACCCGGCATTCAGCCTATTTCATTTGCCATAATGTTGTTTTAACAAAACCCCTAATGTCTTGAATCTATTCATTCCATTTAAATTGCCCATAGAGAAAACATGTCGGTATTTGCCGCGATCCCACGGGAACAAAACACATACCCAAAATCACATTTACATTCAGCTCAATATTCGAACATGCAAGATATTGACATACTTTCTGACCGAATCATCACACTGATGTGTGAAAATCAATAAAGAGACAAAAACAGGATCGATGTTAGAAACTACGTTGTCGCCGAGAAGTACATATTTTAAGGTGAAATAATGAATATGGATTTCGAAATGAGTACATTTTATTCAGCGGAGTTTTGTTTAAAACAATTTAAAAGTCAATTTCGTAGGTATATTGCCGAACAAGCGGCGAATCGTATGTAAATATTCATATTGAGCGAAAAAGAATTGGAACTATACTGTATTCATAGATCCAATATCCAATGTAATCAATCTGTTTTCCTTACAAAATGAAACGCTTGCAATTGATTTGAGCTTCATTAGCGATATCGCTTCATTTTATAATCCCCGAAGATTTTGCAAATGGTGTGTCGGAATTTTGAAACCATTTCGTCTAATCCATATACTCCGTCTACCGTTTAAACACACAACAAATCGGATTTAAACTAAAGTTTCTGTTTCGGTTTTTATTCAAGTATTTTATTGTGAACTAACACTGTTAGTCTAACAGCATCTTCCATTTTGAAGCTTTGTTCTCGTACTTATTGTGGCTTATTTCTATTAAATATTCTTAGGTTAGCAATAGTATAATTGATTTACCGAACAGACATTATTTTTCGATCATGTTTTGATTCCATTACAAACTTTAATCTATCGCATAGCCGATTGCGATGACTATGAAATGTTTTAAACGGGCTTATTGAATTTATATGACACAACTATACACAGAATTGGGTCATTTCGCGTGGCGTTTGGCATTATGCTGCCATATTTCGTTCGGATGAATACTGCTTTGATATATTTGCTCATACAAATAGCGTAAAATAATCATGAATTATGGCAGGTATTAAGACGTGATAATGTTGATGTTACTAATTGAGATTAGCTTCAAACATTGACTATATTTTCCGTTAGTAGCTGTTATCGCATTGAAGTGCCCTTTAAATGGTTATTATTATATGTATCCCGTTCACAATTCATTGTATTTTTCATCGTTCTTTTGAACATTTTCAATTCAAGAACTCTTCGGTTTATCAGCACTTTAGATTCATCATGCAAAATATCATCCATAGTTAACTACTCATGAGATGCCACGAAAGACAGTGATCTGGAATAAGATTAGTATAATATTTGAATAAAAACTTCATAAAACCGTACCTGCGTCGTTATTATTGAATGTTTCATATTTGAGGATATTTTTTGGCAGAACCGTTTGCTTTCAGTCATTATGATATGATATTCTACTCCAGCCAAAAGAAGCAAAATGAACATTGAAATAAACGATAATGTGATATGAAAGAGAGTTATTTTTTATAAGCTTACAAGTTACAAGCTACAGGCATATTTCGTGACTTGTGACACAATGTTTCACATACGCAAAAAAGAAAAACAAAATTGAGTGCATTAAGAGACAGCAGTCAACATCCAAGAAAGATTATTCCATGGAGAACAACGATTTCGTGTAAAAACCAACACAAATATCTTTCAATTTGACCCTTTTGCTCTTGAAACGGTTTTTGGCTTCACTCTTATTTTATATCAGAAATTCTTTTACTTTTTGAATAAAATTGCAATTTTGTTTTTCTGTTTCTTTCATTTTGGTGCAAAACTTTATAAGGATTATTTAATTTTGTCATAGTAATAAGTTTTACCAAAACAATTTTGTACATTAATTGTTTTTGTTTCGATGCAGGTATCGTGGATTCGAAAGCGAGATCTACATATATTGACAGCTGGTGTTTTAACGTACACCTCGGACGAACGGTTTCAAGTGAGTAATATGAGATTTTTCAATGGAAAAGTTCTTCAAGTTTTGCGTTTTCGTTTTATTTATAAAATCAAACTTCTGTTGACAAATAATGCGACGCAAATTTTTCATGAGAATTTCCGTTTTTCCTAAGCTAGAAATTGGAATCTAAAAACTATTCAGACTCTCAATCGTCTGAAATGAATATTTTCAATGTTTGAATATGGAAATTAATTTGTTCAAGTGAAATAAGTTTATTGAGCTTCGTACAACAATATCTCTCGATTTCCATCTTCTTCAATATCAAAAAAAAAAGATCGTTTTATTTATTCAATATGAAAACCAATTAAGAATCCAGCATAGAGTTTTACCTGTGTGAACATTCAACGAAAGACTAAAATTAAATGCAATGTTCCAAAATTTTTTGTTGAATTTTTTAAATCCATTTCCGATGGTGGGTAGAAGATTGTATTAAAAACATTTTCTCTTATCCGTCATTCGTCAAACTCCATCGTTGCTCTTCTATAAGTTCCAAGGTTCCGAACTGCAGCGACATCCGATATGTTCATTTTTAAATTAAGTTTTCTCTTCTGAACCGAGTTTTTTTTTTGTTCAAATTCAAATTTTTACACCAAAAAAAGTGCTTCCCTTCATTCTTTTATATTTATCTTCGTTTTTTTCCTCGTCTGAAGCCGAAGAAGAGCTTTATTCAATTTCAAACTGGAAATTCACTGTAACCGAGAATTTTTAATAATAATTTTTTCATTCGAATTTCAACAATTAAATAATTCGTGGAAAAACTAGATCAACGAAACTACAAAAAAAAACACAAATAAATTGAGTCTTTAGTCAAATGAAATATTTTGAATTGAAAAATGTGGGATTTTTGTTTGATTATATCCACTGCTGAACCGTATCCATGATGAGGATACAGTTTGCACGGCATACTAAACACCACAAAATGGACATTGAACAAGAAAAATGTTTTCACATTTTTTTTCCCCTGCTATCCTTTCTCATAGCTTTGAGCTACTCTTTGAGCCACTATGCTTTTCTGTGCATTCCATTGTAATGCATCAAACATTTATCTTCTTCTGTTTGTCAATTGATTCAATATTTAAAGTATCCATCGTAGAAGAAAACCCCATGAAAACTGAAACTACACCAAAATAAATACATAATAGACTCCGGAAATATTGAACATTGAACAACATTGTGAGATTCGAACCGAACGTTTTAAATACTTTTCTATCATGACCGACAGCTAAGCTATCGTTTCGATCGATTTCATTCGCTTCAGAAATTATTTTCATTTTGCCTCAGAAATGTAGTTGAGTAAATAGAAGTATTGCCCATACAATATGCACAACAAATACAACAACAGTCCCATGTAAACTGAATAGAAAATAGCTCAAAGCCATATGTATTTATTGTTCAACTGTGAGTTGAACACAGTAAGTGAAAGATTCACTTCAGATGATAAATGAAAATTGGCAGAAAGTGTATACACACAACACTGGTATGAAAAAACACACAAAAAACAATGGAACTTCTTTTGCTTGTTGATTTACTATTTATTTGAAAAGAAAGGAAACGTGCAAATGTTTTGAAGGCCCATTGAATTCCGAATATGTTCCGTATACAGGACCAATTGATGTATACACCAAAAATAAGTATCCAATCGAACTGAATGAACATTATGTCCTAGTTTAATTTGTATTCGTAAAAAAGAGAAAAAAACAAAAGTAGCGCTGTTGGGTAGTCTGAGCATTATAGTTAGCTATCGATAAGGATCGAGAATCGATTGAACGTTATTGAAATAACGTGTTTTTCTGAATTAGAACAATTTAATCTAAAAAATACTAGTAGCATCGACCACTCCTGAATGCTGACATAATGCATAAGCTTCAAGTTTGTTTCGTAATCTGCTAACATCGAAGCGAAGTGAATGTATTGAATGGTAATTCGTTAAACTGAAGGAGACAAGCAAAAGACAAGAAGAAATGGGAACTGCTAAAAGTTAAAGGATTTATTCATCAATACAATGAACAATGAGCACAACAATTTTCGGAAATATTGAATTTATCGAAAATCATCGATAGTGTTCAATGTTCAATGTTCACTATTTGGTAACAGTCAATAGTTCAACATTGTATACCGTAATCCAGTGCCAGTGGATAAAGCATATAACAAATATTGAATGAATCATGAACAGAGATCAAACAAATTTCTCATTTGAAATTTCATTTTTTTCCTTCATTTTTTTTTGCTAAATATTTGTTGTCGATTTTTACGTTTCACAGTTGCTGAGTAGTGAACACCGAGTAGAGAACTCGATTCTCTAATACGACAACGTAACTATTTGATTTTTGTCGTTTTTTGGGGAATTGAAATCGAATCAGAAACGTTAATCCAACAGAATACAAAAAAAAAAAAAATCAACAAACTATTTTTCAATTCGTTCTTTATTTGCTTTGATAAGCGTTCACACAATGGTCGCACGGATTTTATATGAAAAGTAAACGATAACCAATGACAAGAGAGCGAGAAGTAGATGAAAATCCAAATAAACGACAACATAAAATGTTGTCGTCAATGGATGAATTAATGGATTCCTTTCAGCTGTCGTCAGCATTGTTGTCTTTTTCGATCTCATAAAATGAAATGAATTTCAATTCACATACGCTTTGTTTCGTGTTTAGTAGATGTTCTTTTTTTTTTGGGAAGTACATATATTTTTTCACGTGTGCAGCATGCACGGATCATGAGTTCGAGATTTTAGTTACACCAAGAATAGACCGTTCGAAAAGACATTGCTCTCCGAAAAATATTGCTATAACGAGCTTCATTGTGGCCGTTATACCGGCAAAAAGAACACTTTCATTTGAAAAATGGTTTTTAGCTCTTTTTACCATTATTTTTGTCGCTGATTTGATTACAATGAAAGTGTAAAATAACAAGAGGAACTTTGAGGTACCATTTGAAACGGTCTAATGCAGGAGTAGATAAACAATGAATGCAACCTTTATTTGAAATTGTTAGCATTGTTTAGTGTTCGGTTTACAATTCATTCATTCAATGTGTGGCTTTTCTCGATTCGAATACATTGTTCAAATCGATGCCATCAACCCATGCAATTTTCCACTTGAAAATTTGCTCCACAATCGACGAATGATTTTCCAGCATTGAACATTGAATACAACCACTTGATTTTATTTTTTCTCTATTAAACGCAGTCAGCTTTATCCATTGAATTAAATCAAATAGAACGCATTATAATGAATCTATCAATCAGTTTTTTTATCTCATATTTCACTTCTCCTTTTTTCCCCTCACATAATTCTTGTTTGGAATGGCAAACATCTAGGTAATACGGGGCAATCGCTCGGACCAATGGACGTTACAAATAAAATTTCCACAGCTACGCGATTCAGGCATTTTTGAATGCCAATTAAATACCGAACCGAAAATGTCGATGGCGTTTCGATTGAATGTAGTTGGTAAGTGTTCCAAAATATTTTATTGATTTCATCGCTATTTCATTATTATTTGCTGAAAAATTTAATGGATTTTTTTTTCGGCTTCCAATCTAAAATACCATTTCGATAAATGCTTCGATTATCGCCTTAGAAAAGTAAAAAAAGTAATTACCCGAGAATAATCGGAACATTATGGTTGAAATTTCGTAAAGAAACGAATTTCCAACAACTAACAAATCAGAAGAAAATGTGCGAACAATGAAGCAAACAATTTTTTTTTTTTTTATTGTTAGAATATCCTTTTCATTCGGTGCTTTTGAATAAAGATTGGTGAATGCAATGCACTTGGCTCGTTAGTTTTCAACAAGAAATGAAAAAGAATAGAAAAATAATTTCGATGCAATAAATTTATCCGCTAGAGAGAGAGTTGAAATACTTTTTCATTATGGAATTGTTTTGCCGATTTTGGGTTGCGATCTTATGTTATGGACTTGTTTTTGCTGACATTTCCGTGAAAAAAGTCGTTTCAAATGACAAAGGCCATACCAATCCGACCAACAAATGAAATACGAAGCGGAGGACAACAATAAATGAAACGGAAGAGAAAACGATGTATGTGCACATTGAGCATTGAGCATCGAGCATTGAACAAAAGAGAATGAATCCATTATTATTATTTTACATTGTACCATATTCGACATTCGGCATTGTGCGAAACAACCATTAGGAATCAATTCAATGTTATAGCACAAGAAATTTCATGGAAGCCCCCCATCATGCTGTGACGGTGGTTATGATCATGAATGCCGCTGTTTAATTGACGAATCAATTCGGGGAAGGAAAAAAAAATTTACAAGAGGCGGTTACCATTATAACAATAAAACGGTAAAGCGGTATGAATCAGCTTTGCCTACATTTCCCTGTTATTATTATTTTCTCTGCCTCTTAAAATGCTGATTCACATGTCTCACGCGTTGCATATGATACCAAATCAAAGTCCGTTTCCACTTCGAATTTCTTCTAACTGAAAAGGTTTGTTGAAATTGAAATTGTAGGTTAATTTGTGTCTACTGTATACAGTACACACCGAACACCAAACATTAAAATGAAACGAAATTACTAAAATCACTGGGATGATAACCCAAACAAGACATTATGTACATACTACATACACCAATAAAAACTAACAAAAGCAATTTTCACATAAATAAAATGATATAAAATCAAATGAACAGAGAAATAATGATTGTAAGATGCCATCATCAAAGATGAAATTGCATTTGAATGCTTTCCTTTTCTTTGTTTTGCTTTCAATTTGATTCGAGATGGAATACGTAAAGGAAACCAATTGAATTACATGGAATAGAGAACCACTAAAAATGCCATTGTATTGCTCATCACAACGATGTATTCCCATATCGCATAACATAACACACACACACACACAAAAAAATCTCTTTTTCGCCTGTCGGACTGTTTTATTTATCCGTTGAAGTCATGCTCTAAAATAATACAATCTTCCGCAAAAAAATGGAAACACGTAACCGCTGAAAAAAAACACACATCAGAAAACGAACAAATATCCTACATCTCGAATGGAGATGATGTTCTCTAATGGATAAACGTTACAAGTTAACAAGGCTGTCGGGAACGTAGCTGTAATGACCCAAAAAACCAAAGCAATTTGCACCAATTGGAATGTTTCAATTTGTTAAGGCGTGAATAAACTAAATGGATCTGAAATGTTTATCAAAGGGCCAACCGCACAAAATCGGAAATTAACGCGGAAGCAGCAAAATGTATTAACCTGAACCAGAAAAAAGGTAGCGAAAATAAGAAAAAAAAATATACTAAAGTGTTTGATGTTTTATCGAATTTAGTATATTACAAGTAAATAAGCAACGGCACACAGAAAAAACATCCGGACAAGATTGACTGGATATATTTCGTATTGAAGAAGCATTCATCGAATGTAGCTGGCTTTTGCGGAAAAGTTTAATTTGAAAATTAAAACCGAATGCAAAAGGGATAAAATGAAAGATAAATTGTTTTTAACTTCTCGCTTAAATCTGTTTGTTTTCACAAAGCATCCGATAAATTTGCTATCATAACAATGTACGGATCAATTTACGCTTTTTTTTCATAACAATGTTGAAATATATTTGATTATACCAACAGACTGTCATGTATTCCGTGAATCTCAAATATAATTTTGAAGATGAAACGAAATGAAGCAACAAAAATCTGCAAACATTAGCATATATCATGGGTTCATGGTTTGCTCTGGATTTTGTAGATGTTGGATGAATCTCGGTTGGTGACATTATTTCATAAAAACGGCAAGAGTGTTGTTGTTCATTGTACATTGTACATCGTACATGGTGCATGTTAGCTGAACATAGAATATTTCATTTATTTTCGGTATGTCAACGTCATACGATTTTCCATGTTTTCTATGTTGGTATGTATGTTACAAAATGTAAACAGCAAAATTATTCATTTTCTTTTGTGTCAACCAAAGGGGAAAAATGTCTTCGAATATTGTCATCTCATTCGATATGTAGCTTTTGTATGATGAAGGACGAAGAATAGAATGGAATGTTGAATGCATAATAATGAAATGTTTTCACAAAAATTTTATTGTAGTACAAATACAATGTCACTCATGTTTTACCAGACCGGACCAATATTTCCTATAAATTCTTTTAAATTTAATTTTTATCTCATGGGCTTACACAAATTGGATTTTTACTTTTTATTTTTCTTTGACCATTCAAAAAATAAATAATGTGTATCATATTTATTTTATAGTTAGACTGTAATCACATCGATTAGGTGCCTTTTGGTGTTTAGTGTTTACTGACAGACATTAATGTTAAATAAAGTGAAGTTCAAAAAAAAAAGAAAAAACAATATCACTTATTTGTGTAAGAAGAAAACGTACGCATCCTCAGTATTCATAAGCAGTAAATTGAGTTTTTGTTGTGTGGGTTTAGCGAAACCATCGAGAGCAAATTAAATGAAATTCTGTTCATGTCAATGTTCAACAGCCACAAAAATGTCCCTGAAAAATTCACAACCAAAATGAATGGGAATCAATTCAAGCGCCCAACAAAAGTGTCCCGTCGTTTGTCAAATCATAATGCAATGCAATACGCACAGAATGAAGCGGTACAAAATGGCAATTTGAAAATCGAAACTTATTACATTAGTTCTAGGAAAAAAAACTGAACTACAATGAAATCCTGCAGTCAAATTAATATATAAAATGAAAGATGAAAGAAAACCGAGAAAATGAAGGTCAAACCTCAACAAATGAGTTAACCAGAAAAAGATGAAATGGCAATTAGTTTAATTGATTTTTCTTTTGTGTGTTCCTTTTTTTTCATTCCGTCGGCTTAATTTTGCCGAGCTAATGAGATGTTCGTGTTTTTTTCTCATGCAAATGAGATATTGAATGCATTAAAGTGAGACCATTTTTCGGTTGAATATGGCTTTTTCAAAGTCATAATTCCGAGAAATTTGAAGAAATTAAAACGAATTTAACTGATGGTACACAAGCGCAATATTATGTTCGTTTGTACTAATTGAGTTACCACAACAAACTTAATTGACGCCTTTGTCTTTTCCATTCACAAATTTGTATCTCAATTAAATGATTTCGAATGAAAACCATTTTTAATTTTTCATCGTTGCTACTATAAACCATATGATGAAGTTCAATATTATAATGGGGTCGATCCCTTTTAAATCATTGTTTCAGAAGCAAAAGCGATAATACCGGGTCCATCAGATATATACGTAAAACAAGGCAGCGAAGTATCATTAACATGCACTGTTAGCCAGGGTCCGCATGAGCTCGGACAAATAATTTGGCTACGAGGTGAGCAATATTTACGTCACAATGATTATATTATTTTTTTTTTATTACATTTCAATTAAAACCACAAAACATTCAAATGTTTAAATTTTAATCAAAAAATGATTTAATTAAATTGTTATCGCGGTCACAATGAATCCATCACATTCCAAAAAATCACACTAACAAATAGAGGCAATTTGCATTTTTCTTTTTGGGTTAATCAATATCTGTTCAATTATCATTCGCAGGCACATCAATCATTGACCCAAAAATGAGCTATCATTTAAATGATATTTTTGAATATCCTGATCGCATCACAATCAGAACAGAATCAAGTGATGTACTTCAATCCAGGTAATTATTTATTATTATTTACGATAAAATACACAATTTTTGATGTCATTAATTTGTTGTGGCCGATCGATTCTCTGAAAACAATTGAAATTGATTCAATGATCGATTTTTTGTTCGCTAAGCATTAAGTGTGATTCGAGTGTGAATAATTTGGCTTTTTGGATTTTCCTGATTTAAACGGATAATAATCTGGTTTTATTATATTGGTGGCGAAAAATACAGATGGTTTATTTCTGCATTGAATGTGTTCAATGAGAGAAAAAAAAGCGGAGTGTACATTTGTTTTTCGCTTAAAATCTTTTTTAATTGAATCCAAATACATAATACATAGTTTGATTACGATTTGCGATCCCTTTTTTTCGGGTCCGGTGTATTTTCAATTTTATCTGAATTTTGTTTTCTCTTTTATCTTTCGTATTCGTTTTATGCTCGCTATCCGTTCGCATGGATGAAGATTAACCATATCTACAGCAAGGCTAACTGATTCTGGTAATTACTCCTGTATGCCAACCACTGCCGAAGGTACCAGTGCAATTGTACACGTTATAAATGGTAAGTGAACACGATTTGTTGATATTTTAGTTCAAGATTTTTATTTTTTTTCTCTCATTTGTTCTTTCATTTTGATGTGAACATCATTGTGTAATGGGTTCCATGTGTTCCAGTCTTTACTAATAACGCAATGAAATGCAAAAAGAAAAAAATTAGATGTTCCATTGCGACAATGCCACTTTCATTTCGCTTTTCTCCTTCTATTTTCATTCCATTGTGCAGATAATTTTCACTCACTGTGATTCTTGATGCGTATGGATGTTTCATTTGTAACTGTTTTCATTTTTGTAGCATGAAACATTTTACGAGTTTCATTATTTTTTCTCTCCATTTTATCGCTCTCATTTTAGAGTGTGTATTTTTTTTCTGAAAAAAAAAAAGATTTCAATTTTATTTGTGTCTTCATTTAATGGATGGGGTGTGTTCGTACAAAACACGATGATTTCGTCGAAAGGAAACAGAATATGGTATGCGAAACAAAATACACAACCAAATGGTCATAATTTAAAATGCGAAACGAAACAAAAACATGAACAGAAAAGTTCACAAACGCATCCTCACTCACATATTCACTCATTGACCTGCAATGCAGCTGGTTTTTTCGTGAAAAAATACTCTATTTTTTTTTGGTAATTTATTCTGGTTTTGTGATTTGTGTACGATATCCGTTTCTTCGTTTTTCCCCTGCATCCGTGTGTGTGTTCAGAGACGAAAGTCATTGCATGGAACATATATGCGTTTAGGGGTTATTTTTTGTCCTTCAATTGATCCATTCGATTTGAAATGATTTATTTTTGTGTGTGTTGAAAATCCGTTCAGAGACTGTTTTAACCGAAACTTGTCTCGATCCTTTATTCATTAATGGTTATGATTCTGGTGTTATGAAAGCATGCACAAAATAAAATATCGAAATTGTATGGTTTATTCTAATATCCTTGTTCCTTGTGAACGTTTTCAGGTGAACATCCGGCAGCAATGCAACGTGGTTGTGCCAATAATAACATCAACTTATCAATTTTACTGTATATTTTATCGTTATCGTTTTTAATTCAGTATTTAAATCGAATATTGAGCACATTCATAGTATTAAATGTATCGCCGGTTCACCGAGTTCCAATCACAACCATTCCATTCAATGATAATATCAACATTGTATCGAATTTAAAACATACAACAAACATTTTAATACAACCATCAACTGAAATGGAACCAAAACCGGTATTATTAGATCTTCGATAAATATATATTGAAAAACACATCGTGTTCCAAAACAAACAAGAAAAAAAAGAAAGTTTTAATTGTTTTCATGAAATTGAATGGCTTAAGAAAATTAATATCAGAAATAACTAACGAGTTGGATAGGAAGGAGTGCTCACAAATCATATTGTGTATAAATACGTTACGTTACAAATATAAATACTTACGTAAGATATAGGAGAATAAAAGCTGGATATAGATAAGAGGCATATAAATCATATCCAAAATCCAATTCCGTGTAGTGTACGTTACATTTAGAGAATATAAGCTATCGCATTGTTTCAAGCTCCAATAAATAATAAATAATAATTCAAACAAAAAGCGAACAATGAACTTGAGAACACTGAAAATGGAATATTGAATTACATAATATTGTTGGTATACATATATTGATAATAATAATCATCGATGTGATTTAGATTGTTCATTTTTTCTTTTTTTGAGAAAATCGAGATAAGGTAAAAGAGGATGGAATCTAAATTTGAAATTTAAATCTATGTTTAAAACTTCGTATGTGGAAAAGTTTGTTCAAGTTTTGTTCGACATTTCTATTTATGATGGAATATTAAATAGTATTATTTTCAGTAAAGTTAAATTATTGTATTTCATTGAATCTTCGGATCCTGATTAGGCATTCAATGTAAGACACTCAAATAATTTATTTATTTTTTATTTGTTAACCATAGGCCATAGATTATTATAATTAAAAATCCCTTAAACTATTTACGATTTCCGATAAATGCAAACTTAAGGATAACACAATGAATAAATTGAAAGTCAAAAATGATCCTGCTTCGCGTCGCTCTTTTTCATTTTCCATTTCATTAGTTTGGATTGTTATTCTCATTTGTCTCTGTTTCTCGTCTTTTTTGTTGTTGTTGAATTGAGAATAACCGGGTAAGGAGTGGAGCATTAAATGGTAAGTACATACTATTAAATCCAAGTGTCCATAATACACTTTGGCCAAAGTTTAGAGCACTATGATGCAATTTGAAAAGTCCATTTGTGGTGACGATTATTGACCAATAAAATGCTTATTAGATAAGTCGTTATTAGCTATTTACAAATTCGAATGGCAAATGTACAGCGTATAAATTGAAGTCACTAACTTAATACTAGCCATAACCATCACTATCAATTATTATGATTACTATTATACTTTGGCTACAATTAAAAGATCTTTA
>GL502506.1:1616192-1629331 GCA_000149185.1 Mayetiola destructor
TTGTAACTAAAGCCAAGAATGTTAGGATTTAAGCGTTGAAGGAGCATCGACATTCAACATAGTTTCGCTTGCACTCAACGCTATTGACCAAACCAGTTTTGCTCGAAATTGTTGATTTAAGCTTGCAAACATGCCTTTTTCTTTTTTTTCGCAGCACACATTGAATTTGGAAGGGTGCCCATTCTTGATTTGTTTGAATGTTGCTCTTTTCAATGATTTTTAAACCGTTTTTCATAGTTAATCAACGCTGCTTTTTTACAGTCTTTTTATGATTTTATTATTTGAATTTTGTGTGCCGCAATACAGACATTTTTTGAACAATATTTTAAGGGTTTTTTCTTTCATCTTGATTGTGAATTCATGCCGTTCAAACAGCACGTAATGTATATTATGTGATGCTTCTGTAACGATCGATTGAATTTTGTGCGGAGTGTGTGTTTTATATTCATGAATGGAATTTTATATCGGAAATAAAATGAAAATTTCCCATCAAAATACATACATATTTGGAAATATTTTGAATAGAGCCAAAAATGGCTCATCATCAGTCATATCCAGAAAATTTTCAAGATGTCTATCACAGCTTTATTTGTGTATCTGGAATTTGAAATTAAGCTTCAAATAAACACATTCGCTAGTCAACCGTGTTGATGTGACACATCGGTTATTATGCATATAAACGTTATTTTCATCACAAAAACTGACAAAGACAAACAAACATTTTTAATGGAGGTAGGTTGCCATTCAGCTTGTCATGCCATCGTCCGTTAAATTTTCTCGGGTCTCAATTTTTAATGGCCAATGAAAAAAAAATATGAAAAAACAGCAAACAGGAAAAAAAAAATGATGGTAAAAATGAATGAATGAGTTTTGGCGTGAAATAATTTTAATGGAATGTTCCATGAAATGTGGCGGCAAAACAATGGAAACCAACATTAAATGGTCCAACAATACAATAACCAAACATATAAAATATTCACATGCTCTTCCATTTTGCAGACCGTTCAAGCTGAAAAAAGGTATAGTCATTGGGTAAACTTGTTTGCATTCTCATTGTGCACCACACGGACGGTCCAATTTTATTTCATTTCTTCTCTCTCTCTCTCTCTCTCTTTGTACTTATGATATGGTTTGTGCCCATCTACGAATATTATTTTATCCAACGACAGTATCCAGCATACAAAGTCTTCTTTTTATGCCTTCAACTCATACCGTTGAGGCCATATGAGGAAATGAGGCATGGCATATCCTCTGCTTTTTCAATTTTCCGTGAGCAAAAATGAAAAAAATCTACCACGGAAATGATTTTTCTGAAATAAAGCCAATGAAATGTTCTAAATCTAAAAACCGCAAAAAAGAACCAGATTAAAGCAGGATTCGAATAAAACCATCGATGTGGCTACGAACGAAGAGTAAAAGTCTAGATTCAGTCCACGGAAGCGTTCTTATCTATAGTTTTGTGACAAATATCCATTCAATCATATCAAATGGATCATATCATTCAGAAGGAGAAAAAACCCTTTTCGAATAAATCATATTCGTTCGTTGCCACAATGGCGTAGAATTATTGTGTATTTCATTTCTGAGCGCAACAAAAAGTCACCATATCAACTTTATATACATACAACAATCTAATTTATAACGTGTCTATTTTACATTAATATAAATTATGATGAGTTTCGCTCAGCCAACGTTACGTCAATCACATCATATTAAATTGAATGAATCGCACCATATCTAGAACAATATAACGAGGGGATTTTGTAATTTTGTCCCAAATATTCAGGTAAAATTTCTCATTAAATGAAATAATCACTCCCCCTGATCAAACGAGTCACGATAGGCAAAGTCCAAACATAAAAGCGAGAGAAAAAATGCCATCAGTCATCAAAGCAATTGAGCGACCACTGTTACTGTTGAGTTTAATATCGGAACTTATTTATTTTTATCATTGGCTGCATTGTCACAAATTCAATTAAGCAATAATGATGCGTAATAGCCCAACGAATGTTTCATGGTCCGAAACGCGCCTATGCCAATGTCCACAATTTCCTGCGAAAATGCTCATTATTACGTTATTATTATTATCGTTGAAAATGAATTGCAATAAAATTTATGTATTTATTCCGTTAGTCGTTATTTGTATATTTGCCATGAAAAAATGCCATCGATCACTGAGATGAGCGTCGATGATGCAACGATAAGTCAATAGCTATTTAAGATCTTTCTTTTGATATGTGTGTTGTATTCGTAATGAGCGAATGATCAAATGATAAAAAATCACCAACCATTTGTTGTTTGCTTTTTGTCATGCCGATGGCTTTTGTTTGGCTGCATCATATTCCTTTCAATGGCATCGGAATCCATGTGGAGGCCATAATTGGACTTTTTGATTTAAGGTATTGATGGCGATAGCTCACAATCTATAACAATTTATATGGTATATTTTTGTATGTTTTATGTTCGTTTATATTGTATTTTGTTTGTTTGTTTTTTTTCGTGCGTGAATCTCGACCGTTGACCATATCTTGATAAAAAATCACCAACCATTTGTTGTTTGCTTTTTGTCATGCCGATGGCTTTTGTTTGGCTGCATCATATTCCTTTCAATGGCATCGGAATCCATGTGGAGGCCATAATTGGACTTTTTGATTTAAGGTATTGATGGCGATAGCTCACAATCTATAACAATTTATATGGTATATTTTTGTATGTTTTATGTTCGTTTATATTGTATTTTGTTTGTTTGTTTTTTTTCGTGCGTGAATCTCGACCGTTGACCATATCTTTTTATGGTCGTTACCGTATCGTATCGACTGTGTATTTTTATTTTCTGTTTCATACAATTTTATATTGTTTTATTTGGACGCTATTCGATTCGATATTAATAACATAAATCTTTTGAAACAGTATGTCTGTTTGACACAAACTATACGCCGTAGTCCATATTATTGTACCGAATACAGAATACTATGTATAGCATTGTAGCATGTAAGCAGCCGGCCATGAGAATGATTCAGATTCAAAACAAACAAACCAAACAAAAAAGAATCGCATCACGCAATTGTGTGTGTGATGGGGAGTGTATTCTGTTACCCCGAGCATTGGTAATAATCAGCATGAAGTCAGATATATGTGATTTGTTGACAAGCACAATCTAACGCATAAATCACGCAATAATGCTTTTCAAAGGATTGCCTAGCTTTTTTTGTTTTTACATTAATATCCGTTTGGTTGCGGATTTAGTTTCAGCCTTCAACTGATTCATCATTGACTATGATAGAGTTTCGTCTGGAAAAAGGGGAGTGAAAGTTTTTGTTTGCGTGTGAATATGGAATTAATAGACCAAATAGGGTATTTGTTGTGATCTTTGTTCATCGAAAAATTTGTTTTTTCGTGAATTCAATTCTAATGATTTTCAAACTAATCGATTTTATCCAATCTTTGAATTTAGCTGATTTTTCATATCGGAATAATGAATCAATCTGATAATTATTTATTTGGAAATTAATACGAGAATGGATACAATGCGCTCTACATATACTAAAAAGATCTATGTGCTCCAATTGTAATATTCGGAGCAAATCGTTTTGATATCGATTTTATACAGGTCCGATCATACTCTGGTAGTGTCAAAACAACGAATATGTGCTGCGTCCACAGAGATACGGTTCTCATTGGCAAATCTCATTGAATCGGGAAACTTCCCAATAGGCTACGAAAGTTCAAAACCGAATCATCCTATTATGAAATAACATAATTTTGAAATTGAGTCAAATTCAAAACGGTTCAATATTCGATATTTTCAATGAAATAAACAGAATATCAAATATTCCAAATTTCAATAAAATCAAATATATAACGAAAAGGAATAGGCAAACACAGATACAGTGTGTGATTGAATGAAAACTCTTTCTCATTTAGTTCTCATTTGCACATTTGGCTGCACACGAATAAATTGATTTTGATATATTCATCTTAGGCAGCTGATCGGCTCTAATGCATTATTCAAATAGTAAATTTGATAGTAAATTTAGTTGTATATCGGTTATTCAAGTAGGAACAACCTATACTGCCGTACATGGTGTATGACATTCAGGAAATCCATACTTGACCAAATTGGATCTCTCATTTAATTGGAATGCTTTGAACTGAACTGATTCAATCTTATCTCTATCTCACTTTATTTCTGTCTCTGCATTTGTGATATTGAATCGAGTTGATTTCAAATTGAAGCCACCACACATCTAGTCGATGAAGAATGGTTTAATGTTGTACCATCTAAGATTAAATTGAATCCCAATGATGTACAGCTTTTTCTGATCTGAAATATATATTTCAAATTTTAGAATTTCGATACATCATGCAAAATTTACAAACTATAAACTACAAACAGCATATACAAACCACCCCAACCGGAGCAAAAAATTCAAAAAAATATATTTGTCATTTTGAATGCTTGCTTGTGCTAAGAAACAAAATTGCATATTTCAGTAGAAGTTGTGATGATAAATAAATTGATTTTTGGTGTTTGTGTTTGCGGGAAATTGAGTTTATAGCTGAAAAAGCTTTTCAAATTGATATTTTATTTAATTCAATCGTACGGCAGAAGGAACTTGATTTGGATGACATGTTAAAGTACGTGTTGCCGATGAATATGAACAACATTCTCTAAACTCTCGAGCCATTTCCCATTTTGATTTTGTAAATTTTTGTTTGCATTGAAAAATTGAAAACTTTGATATTGAGGTTGTTTAAAAAAAAAAAAATTGAAAGTTTTTCTTTTTCATAAGAAAACACAAAAATTGTGAATCAACTGAAAAGAAACTTTGTAAAGAAAATGATTGGTTGACACCGGATTTTCCATATGTGATTTTCGAATCTATTTCTACAAATCTAATTTTATTTATTTCATTTCCAACAAATTGATGGACGGATTGGGAAAGTCATGTGAATTTATCTATGCTTGTTAAATGCGCTTTTCATAATTTTTTTTGTACTCTAGTGGAATTTCTCAAACTCTTCTGTGGGTCTAAATTCTAGAATAACGCATCGTTGAGACCTGTTCCAAATTATTCTATTATAAATGATTTCAAAACATTTCACCGTAAATCAAAGTGAATTATTTCACATGTGTGATAATGATATGGATCATATGATAGTTTTGAATTCCGAAAAATACATTCATTATTCAATTTCATCCATTATCTTAAAATACACAATTCTGTTCCACAAAATACGGTCCATTTCTTCAAAATCAGAAGAATTGGTCTTCATTTTTTTTTTTGCAGCTGAAAGTTATTTTGCCTTTGGCTATTGTTTCATGAAAAATGTGAAATGAACATGCGTTCGGACGTATGTACGGACACGATTGAATATTATGGATTAAGATGGTTTTGATTGCAAGTTGTGGAGTCATTCTGATGAATGAATGAACCATGAAGTTCATGAAAACTCAAACAGTGTCTGCAAAACGCAAACATTATTCAAAGTTCAAAGGAAATTAACGAAATTTTCAAGCTTTCGTAAATCGCAATCTAATGAATGGGTTTGTTGATTGAGACGACAATCGTGTTTTCAAACTTGGTCTCAATCATTGCCATAAAAAGATGCATTTAGCCCTCAGTTTGGATATAATTGCATTTTCTCAAATTAGACAATTTAATCAAATTCATTCCGGATGTTCTAGAACGTTTGATCACGATAAATGAATTTATCAGGGGAAAAAAAATTCAATAAACACCCTTAACAAGCTCAAGGTCAACAATTTATGAAATCCATATTTTGATTCAATATTCTCAAGTAGAATTGCTGTCGCCCTGATTTTCTACTTAATATTCCTTAAATTATTATATGAATCTTTATTCTGAATTCGGAATGTCAAGACAAAGAGAACAAAATCAATTTAGTTTTCCGGTTTCCAAGCAACAAATTATAATCGTCATGTTGAATTGTTTCAATAGAAAAATTCTTAAATCAAATTTTACAGAGAAAATGTCAAAGACATTGTACATTCTGTTTTAGATATAATAAATTGTTATAATGATGAATTTGTCGGTATGTCTTCCATTGGCTCATTCTCATTCGAAAATTTCGAAAGCAAAATACCGACAAACCAACGCAATCATTTGAAGCAAGAAAAGCAAATACTCGAGCATATCATCGTTGACATTCACCGACATGCAGATTATTCACCCAAATATTGAAATTTCAACTATGGAACATGAAACGATGAATGCCAAATAGTGAACAATGTAGAGTGTACAACTGTACACTGTACACTATACACTACTATGATATGTATGATGTATAAGATAGAAGCTCCAAGTTATAATATATTTGATCCATTTATAAATGCTCATTTCATTTATTAGTATTATTATGTCAGATGAATATAATTCCTTGTCATACCAAATAGTAAGCGGTAAGGAGTCATCGTTGTTGCCATCGTCTCATTGTATTCGTTCGCCTTTAGATGAATGGCACAACATGTGAGCTTTGATTTCTTGTCGTTGATATGTATTCATTGAACATTCAACATTGAACATTGAACATGGATAAAACTGACTCGCTGAACATGACACTCGGAGGGGAAGAGAGAGAGAAAGCAAGACTGAACGAAAAAGATGCAAACATAAAACTCATTGGTGGAACGAATGAAATATTCCAACATATCAAATGAGCCCATCATATCTAAATATTGCAATTTCGAAAGATAAATGCTCCATGATGACAAGTGAATGTCGGTTACTCGGTTAGAAATTCCACAACAGATTATCATTTACAAAACGGATGGGTAACCGGAGCAATCCAAAAGGAAATACATTTGAAATATATTGTGGAATCTTTATCTTCGAATATGAAGTAACGAAAAATGAAATTACTGTTCGAAATTTCACAGAAACCTAAGCGATGTATGATTACTGATTGAGATATTGTTTTTGGGCGTAACGACACCATCCCGTTAATAACAAAATATTGTAATAATTTGAATTAAATTCAAAATCACAAAAGAAATAAATATTCTAAAGCAAATAAATTGAAATTTTATCCGTATTATGTTATCAAGTTAAACAAGTCAAATTGTTAAACGAGTCAAATGTGGTGGATTGGTGGAGATTCGCAAAATGTTCAACAATATCCTGACAATCAAAGAACATTATTGTAAACATATGTTTTATTTGAAACCTCAGCTTTTAAGAGGTCTTGAAATGAACATGATTTATGAACAAATTTTCTATGAAAAGCAGTGGCGACTTCTTAACAAAGTCAATTTTAGAGTGCCCAGTAGATTTGTAAATTGTGCTAAAACCGTCATCAAGATTGACATTAGGACGCTGAGTATGATTTGGGTTGGCAGTTCTTTGTTGCAACATTTTGTTATTCAAAACATTAACAATATAATACTAATATGTAATAGAACTGTTTGGTTGTCTGTGATGTGCCTTGAAGAATAAGTTTTTTCATTGCCCAAATGCCTGAGGCTGGCAAAATATATTAATATTCATTATAATATTATCGAGGTCCACCGCAGTCAAACACCGATTTCACACATGGTACTCGGTACTCGATACTCATGACAACGTTGTTTAAGAACATTTAAAGTTCTCGTTTTTCACCTTTTAATCCTTTAATATTGAAATTACCATGATGGCATCTAATGATGCATTCATATGTGATATTGAATTCCAGTGGCTTGTGGTTATTTAAATAACATAACATACGGGGGCATATATGCGAAAATGTATAACATTTCAAAATTTTGCTGCATATGTTTCGATTATGATCTGGGACCCATCGTTTCATTTGTCATACTCTAAGCTTACCAGATGGTTAAATGAATTTCATGAATATTAATTTTCTGTACAGGTCAAGCCATCAACAAATCCATAGGATAAATCGAAATTCTCAAGCCAAGGGTGTTTCACTAGTTATTCTCCTGAGAACACAATCATTTCAATATTATTATCCATTTTAGGATTGAGATTTATTTATAGCGTCAATATGAAAATAATCTTTTGCTGAAGATTTTATTATTCTATTTAATCTAACAGCTAACTAAAGTACATATATCCGAAACAAACGCTTGTTGATGGTATTCATTTTGTCAAACTGAAAATGGTGCCCTTGAAAAGTAAACATTCCATGCAAATATTGTCGGTTTTTGTGTGAATGATAATTTTCAAGCATACAGTAAATAGTATTTGCCAAATACTCAACGCAAAATCATTTCCGTGGCACTACATGTTTTTAGTACCATTGTGAATGTGAACACAGTGGACACTGAACACTGAACAGAAAATGTATCTATGATCTCATGTCAATGTATTCACTATTTTGACTAAAAATAGGAAATGAAATGATTTCCCATAAAAATTCCCCTTTCTTATGGCTCATGGCTCATAGCTCGTAGCTCGTAGCTTATGGACATTGTGCATATATTTTGAATGGTTTTTATTTGCCAAAGGAAATAGTTATCGAAAAGAAAATCCAAAAATATGGACCGAAATTCGCTTTTTTGGGCTATAAAGAGTAAAGAGATTGTGCTTCAAAAAGCTTCAACGGAATTTATTTTGGTCATAAGTTCTATCTCGATATCTTCATTTGACTCAGCAAATGATGATCTTTTATCAAAAGAATTCAACTTTTAAGTGAATTTCGGTTGAATCCATTTCCTTCTTTTATTTCATTTTATTTCAATAATATTCATGTTATTTTTCAATCTCCGGCTCTTGACACACATAATAATTCACATCGAAACTATATCACAAATACCAAAAATAATAATAGTCATGAAAAAAACATTGTGAACAACATTTGAATATTTATTATTATTATTATTATCATCGTTCATTTTTTTTCTCTTTTCTATCGCTAACACAGTGAAACAAATTCAATGAATTGAGTTATAAATTTGAATGACTTCGGCGTTCGACAATAATAAATAATGATGTTTACACTTTGTATATTCAATCATTCTTATTTTGATTATTTTCAACATTCAGTGTAGCGATTCTAAAGATTTCCTATGGAAATGATTTCCAATTTAAAACAATAATTCTTTTTCGATACTCATGACAACGTTGTTTAAGAACATTTAAAGTTCTCGTTTTTCACCTTTTAATCCTTTAATATTGAAATTACCATGATGGCATCTAATGATGCATTCATATGTGATATTGAATTCCAGTGGCTTGTGGTCATTTAAATAACATAACATACGGGGGCATATATGCGAAAATGTATAACATTTCAAAATTTTGCTGCATATGTTTCGATTATGATCTGGGACCCATCGTTTCATTTGTCATACTCTAAGCTTACCAGATGGTTAAATGAATTTCATGAATATTAATTTTCTGTACAGGTCAAGCCATCAACAAATCCATAGTCAGGGCTGAAATTCTCAAGCCAAGGGTGTTTCACTAGTTATTCTCCTGAGAACACAATCATTTCAATATTATTATCCATTTTAGGATTGAGATGATATTTATAGCGTCAATATGAAAATAATCTTTTGCTGAAGATTATGATTTTATTATTCTATTTAATCTAACAGCTAACTAAAATACATATATCCGAAACAAACGCTTGTTGATGGTATTCATTTTGTCAAACTGAAAATGGTGCCCTTGAAAAGTAAACATTCCATGCAAATATTGTCGGTTTTTGTGTGAATGATAATTTTCAAGCATACAGTAAATAGTATTTGCCAAATACTCAACGCAAAATCATTTCCGTGGCACTACATGTTTTTAGTACCATTGTGAATGTGAACACAGTGGACACTGAACACTGAACAGAAAATGTATCTATGATCTCATGTCAATGTATTCACTATTTTGACTAAAAATAGGAAATGAAATGATTTCCCATAAAAATTCCCCTTTCTTATGGCTCATGGCTCATAGCTCGTAGCTCGTAGCTTATGGACATTGTGCATATATTTTGAATGGTTTTTATTTGCCAAAGGAAATAGTTATCGAAAAGAAAATCCAAAAATATGGACCGAAATTCGCTTTTTTGGGCTATAAAGAGTAAAGAGATTGTGCTTCAAAAAGCTTCAACGGAATTTATTTTGGTCATAAGTTCTATCTCGATATCTTCATTTGACTCAGCAAATGATGATCTTTTATCAAAAGAATTCAACTTTTAAGTGAATTTCGGTTGAATCCATTTCCTTCTTTTATTTCATTTTATTTCAATAATATTCATGTTATTTTTCAATCTCCGGCTCTTGACACACATAATAATTCACATCGAAACTATATCACAAATACCAGAAATAATAATAGTCATGAAAAAAACATTGTGAACAACATTTGAATATTTATTATTATTATTATTATTATCATCGTTCATTTTTTTTCTCTTTTCTATCGCTAACACAGTGAAACAAATTCAATGAATTGAGTTATAAATTTGAATGACTTCGGCGTTCGACAATAATAAATAATGATGTTTACACTTTGTATATTCAATCATTCTTATTTTGATTATTTTCAACATTCAGTGTAGCGATTCTAAAGATTTCCTATGGAAATGATTTCCAATTTAAAACAATAATTCTTTTTGTTTTGAGTTGGAAATAATTTCCATAGGAAATCTTTAGAATCGCTACACAGAGCTCAAAATTAACCGAATTATATTTCATTTTTTCCCCTTTATTATTTACATCATTTTGATCTTCCGATGACTCATCGAAACTTGATTTCAAACGTTGGATCGCTGGAAGAGAATTCTTCTATTTCTTTTTATTCAATGTTAACTGTCTGTAAAACATTCGACAAAAAGGAGAAAAAGAATTCTTTCCTTGCTTCTTTTGCTTTCGAGTAGAATTCTTTAACATAAATTTTCATTCAAAAATATTGGATGGAATCGCTATTGCCGTTGGATGTCCATTATATTATAAATGTCAAAAGGAAAAAAAAAACAAATCTTATTTTGAAAACACAAAGCTATCGACGGTTTTATGTTATTCATCATTTTGCCACTGTTCAATGTAGTATTTACTGTTATTGGTTCGCTGTTTGAATGAAAACATTCAAAAAAGGATTTGACCTGGATTGTTTTCGCATTGTTATTTGAATTTGAATGGAAAACATTCTTTTATCACAATTCACAATGTTATCTTATCGTCAATCGGAAAATGTGCTATTTTTCCATTTCAATAATAACCATTTCAATCGGTATGAAAAGAAATGAATATAAACAACTAAAAATCAACACGAAAAAACAGATTATGTCACCGCCTGCTCGGTTAGATGCTAATGGAAACTGACAATCGTGTTAGAATTCATTGTTTGCTCTATAAATGTTCAATGTTTCACGTTCATCGGTTTCGTATCTCGTTGATAGATGAAACGCTTTAATTCTCAAAAGAATTTCAAAATGAGAATTTTCGAATTTGTATATGAATTTCCGTTGCATAGCAAACTAAAATTTCTTGAAGTCAAAATTCCAAGATTCAGTGTCTAAAGAAATAAATGAAATAAATTGTAGTAAGCTCTCAGCCGCTGTAGCATATTTTCAATGATTCTCTTATTTTCTTTCAATGGACAATCAATAAGCGAAATGCAAAATGCCTTTCGGACTTAAAGATGTTTTGAGAAAGAATAAAAATTCGGTGGTATCCGCATGGGCTAAGGCCCATGAACTATCAACCTACATGCTACATAAATATGAAATATAAATATATCCCGAGAAAAAGAGGAAAACTATAAACAGATATTGAATATATATTGACCATCTCGCAAAGGAACCAAAAATCGATTTTGTTTGCATAATTTTGAATTCAGCATTGAAGACATTAATGAATGAAATATTTTCGAAATATTGAGAACAGAGATGAACATGAATAAAACAACAACAACAACAACAATATATAAACCAATGTGTGTCAAGTGCACTTCTGGGAGAGCCTTATTTTCTTGCTATGAAATATTATCTTTTATAATAGTTTTTGTAAAAGTCAAAGAAAAATAAATTAAATTTCATCAGATTTCAAATCGAAACTTTGACGATGATTACATATATTGAATGGAAACTTGAACAATATTTATCATGAATTTATAGTTACACTTCTGTCTGAGAATCGAGGTCGTCCACTCCACCTTTTATTCAAATATGTATTGTACACCGATTCTGGTATTTTGTTATTATATATCAAAATGTTGCCCAAAGCCGAATTGATTTTTTGATAAGGGTCCTCTCATCGTTATGGCTTGATGTGATAGTTAACGAATTAGAAATTGAAATCCACAAATTCCCCACAAATTTAATTATGTCATTCAACGAAATTCTTAATGAATTATTTATTAAAAGCTCATCATCATACAATGTTGCAAAGCCGGATATAAATATCATCAAGTATGAAACGTTTGCTGATATGAAATTTCTATTGATTGAATGTTGAAAGCATCAATATCCATTAAATGGAATGTTACACGAAAACGGAAAGGTTCTAATAAATTCCATTAATAAAAAATTTGCATAAAATGCATAATAATTATAATAATCAATGAGCAATGTTGTCACATTTGCGTTCTATTATTATTGAATTCATTTATGGTAGATGATGGCCGAACAAAGCAACAAAAATCCTTGAATATCTCGTTTGATGGATGGGTAAAACTGCATAATACATGCTGAAGCTAATGCTCTATAGTATGTAGTTTCAGCATAAAATCATCCCATTAACACGAATGCAACGCAAAAACGACCTAATGGTCCTCGAAAACGATAAGGATTGCAAATTGAAACGCAAAAACCAACCCGATCATGCTGTATATTTTATGGTTAATCGAAAAGACTAACCTGAATCCCGAATGTTTCGAGAATAGCTTAGACAATTGCTTGGACATAACAACACTGAAAAGTTTTATTATTTGTAAATTTTTACGATTTTCAACCAACAGTTTTCCCATTAAAGTAACAAACCATTTTAATTTTATTTGATGTCACAGAATGACAGATGTCGGTTAACACTCGATGAGTGATGATGGTTTTGCACTTCAAAACTTTCAATTCCCCATGTGAATCATCATGCTCAAGTAAAATGTCAGTTTAATAAATGGTTTTGTTGGAAAAACTTTCTCATTTTCATAAATCGAAATGAAATTGAATTTTCGCTTCGTTGT
>GL502506.1:1643428-1659987 GCA_000149185.1 Mayetiola destructor
AAGCTAGCTCAAAACCTCATTTAATATCCTCTTAATCACCGATTCAATGATTTAATCGAATTGTAAACTTCATTTATCGATTGTCGCCAAAATAATTTGGCCTTTAAACTTTAAATAAATAAATCTAATCAACATTTACATTCGAAATTTCCATTTCGAATTTCCAACTAATTCATTCATTGTTCGTTCGATGGCTGTTCACTGTTCAGTGTTCATTGTTCATGTATTGCGAATTGGAAATATTCATTGGTTCAATTCATTGAAGCATTGAATTGCAATCATGAATCCCAATTTTTTCGAAAGTCTGTCTGTAGACTATTGACACACAGATCATTATTAAAAATTATGACCATGAATAGACACTGGACAATATTGAACAAGATATTACTAACTATTATTACCTTAACCTGTGATATAGTTGTTGAATATTCCAAATTATAATCGTTTCGTAATAGTTGTAAATTGTATGCTATTTAATGCCAATGAACTATCGATAAATGAACTATTACATTATTTCAATATCCAGTCCTATTTCATAGGACACAGATAAGAATGGCCTGTAAAATCTATATACATTTGGCGACATGCTGAAAATTTGGTTTACATTTTTCATTTAAATTATTTCTATTATTATTTTGCCAACTGAAATTTTTTAATTTCGTTATTTTTCATTGTATACATTGCAGCTTTCATCTCATGGAATTAATTGCCATAATTTCATCTCTATATAGCGGATATCGATGAAATGTACTCGCCTCCGAAAAAGAAAAAATATTTGCAAACTTTTTCATCCATCGAATCGCTTCATTCGATGTGACAAAGTGCCCATGAGCAATTTGATTGAATTGCTGTAAAAACAATGACAATGAAATGATATACAATAGAATCGATATATTGGCGCTGTTATTTGCACATCCTCTTTGCATTGCTGCCGGGTGTTCACCTGAAAAAGAAAAAAATTGTCAAAAAAAAAACGTTCATATCAAAATCAATTAAAATGACATTTTTATATCATTGAGCTTAGAGCATTCCACTTTTCGCCATATTGCATCGAGAAGTGAGGCACCAAAAATGGAACACAAAGTGATAATGAATTGCTTCGTCAGAACTAATTGAATGGAATTTGCTTGTAATTGCAAATGGAAGTTGCGTGCCATGAAATCATTTCAATTTAACAAATGGTGGATGCCGATATGCTGTGTGATTTTCGTTTACATTGCAAACATAACGTACGCATTTCCTCAATTTGCTATTTATTATATTACTATCGATTAGAGTTCAAGTGAAATTGAAAGTATTCTGGGCACAGTTGGAGGCATCGAATGAATTTCCTGTGCATAAGGTGAATGTGACTGTGGACGGTAAAAGTGAATGCTTCATGTCTAATGGCTCAATTTACAACAGAAATCAATCACGAAAATGTAAGTGTGCATGTATTTTAGTGGATCTCCCCTAGACCAAAATAAACGCTGTTGATTGTTGTTAGTATACAAATGATTGAATGAATTTAAAGCGAAAATAATTCGGACATTTAATTCCATCAATCAGCATCTCGATTACGAACAGAAAAACGTTTTCATTGTTTAAATGTTGTGACGGTTCATCAGCTTTTTCCGTGTAATGCGGAACTAATTTCATTCATGATACTTAACAGCTGCCAGGCCCTAACAAAATTTATACACATATATTTAGCAATGCTATATTTATATTTGCCTGAAAGCTTATCTATATTGAAGCACAACGGCACAGGAAACACGAAAGACAACAATAAAGACATGACAAAACTAATAGGAAGTCATTTGTTTTGGATTTGTTTGCCCGCCCATACGACTTTGTCGCAATAACTCACACCATGAATTGTTAGATGATGAGCTTTTCAGTGTGTATGAACATTGCTACCTATTCGGATTCATACAGTCACAATCACAATGTAATGATTGAAATTGCTGGAAATCTGGAGCATGTTGTTTTATGTATTCGTTTCGAAATAGTTCGGTAAATGCTTGAAATTCGTTCAATTTGCCAGGGAATGAATGTTTTTAGAGAGAGGCATAGAGAGAGAGAAAGAGAGAGAGAGAGAGAGAGAGAGCCAAAGAAAAAAAATGTGTGTTGAATTCATGAATATATTCATTTTGTTTAGCCTTTCGGACATAATCCAATGAGATCACCGAATACCGAACACCGAACACAATTCAATTGAAATGCTTTGAAGCGAAAACCGTTTCAAATGTAATAATGATGGGCCATGAGGCGATTTAGATACCGTACAAGGGAATTGAAGTGTTTTTAATCATCCACTATCACGTAACCGATAGTTACCAGCCAATACCGAAAGCGAAACGAATTTTAATTTCGAATGATTGCATGAACCAGGTGAATGGTTAGTTTGTGTGAAATGTTGACATGACAATGGTCATGTGGTGTTAAAATATAACATCCATGTTTATCGTTCGTGAGAACAATCAACCATACGATGTATTATTGATGTATATTCTCATCAAGTTTTAGTTTGTTCAATGTTAATAATCACAAAAACACGTGCTCATCGGCAACGGAACAATAATGTTTACTTTTGTTACTAGCACAGTATAATAATAATACCAAATAAAATCATTTTCCATGCAGTTTTCTCATTTCAATCCACCGTTTACAATGAAAAACACGTAGCCCAGAATTGCATTTGCATTCTGAATGTTGAATGTTGATCTGTACTCTTTTGAGCATTATACGCATTACTGCAGCACACTGTGTTACCTTTAAATGGAATGAACTTTATTCATTATCCAATTTTCAGCTTTGTTTTGCCAATGCTTTTTTAAGCTGCCGATGCTGCAAGCGTATTTTCAACAATCCATTGTGCAAAATTTTAGATTTTTTTTTCCTGTCATTACCATTCAGGATTTGCCATTTGTGTTGACCGTTGAACGGCACATAGTTTCATAGCTCATGGCACAACACGTTTTTGTGCCTGATTGTGCTGAATTCTTCAAATCAGATTCCTTTTTGCATTTCTATATGCTGTGCTCAGTGCTCAGTCTTCCGTATGTCAATCGGCTTACTTTGCGTAACAATCAGCTTTTCATTTTTGTTTCGTTCAGTTTTTGTTTTTTTTTTTTTTGTTTCGGAAGACACGAGCGCGAATAAATAATAAATTGAAGTGAATTGACACTTACCATTAATAACGTGAACGATAACACTGGCACTATCCGCTGCTGTCGGCATACATGTATAGTTTCCTGAATCGGAAACTCTGGCTGCAGATATTTTTAACCTGGAAATCGTGTTTTTTCCCGCATTTCATTCAATTTATGAATGACATCGCAAAATATGGCGATAGAAAAAAAATAATGAAAAGAAAAAGAAATTATTTTTGTTTTTTGTTATGTGGAGCAAAGGGTTACATATTGCAACTGAATATGTACAATGTACAATCATGAGAACTATAATTGATTTTGCTTGTCTTTGCTGTGGATAAACTTTTCTGTTTTCTGCCACATGTGTTAGTGTGTTCAAAATCGTACTCTATTTGCATCCTCATATGTGTTTGCTTTCGATTGTAACGAAAAAGTTTTATCCACAAAATAAAAATAGCAAAAACTCAGTAAGTGAGATCAAACCGGTGACTATGTACGCTATATTGAATAGAAATGTGGTGAAATTGAACTCACCTTGAACGTAACGCATCTGTCCATTTAGTGTCAATTGTGATTCGAGGCGAATAGTCGATATCATTTGATTGGTATTCGGATGTAACATCCAGGCTTGCTGAATCTTAGTTTACATTGAACGAGAAATGAAAAATAAATTTGATTAAGAAACAATTTCGTTCGTCATTGGTAGAGGGAAGGGGGAGAGAGAGAGAAAGAGAAAAAAATGCGATAAAAAAGATTAAAGCTTGCTTACCTCGATACCAGAAAATGGATCCAAGTTCGTGAGGTCCTTGGCTGACAATGCATGTTAGCAAAACCTCACTGCCCATTTTAACATAGATATCCGTTGGTCCGACCACAATCGCTTTTGCCTCTGCAAACGTAAATGGAAACGAATAAATAAATTTAAATATTCAGAACGAATTTTGGGCAGCATTAAAATGTACAACGAAAAATAAATGTTTCGTTGAACACTCCATTCGTGAAGATTACATTTCATTTTAATGGTGTTATACAGTTTAATGAATAAGAAAATATCTAATTAACGTGATTAAATGCATAAGCTCCGATTTGTGCGCAATGAACAGTAGTGAATAATAAGCAGTGTGCATTTTGTGGTGAATTTGGCCAATTTGCATATAAAATTCTGCTTCGTTTTCCGTATGTTCATAGTTGATGGTAATCCTTGAGTCTTTTGCATTCGAAAGCATTGAGTGAATTGGGTCAAGTGTTTACCGCAGAGTTGATAGGATCTCAACTGGAAGTGATTCCATGTTGAATGTGATTAGCATGGAAAAATGTTGTCTCGGTACGTTTTTCTTTCATATTTTGATTTCGATGGACTTCAATGGCAACCGACTGTAAGAAACCCATCGGTGCATAATTTCATTTCGACATGTCTTACATTGACATTCCCGTGGAAGGGCCCTTATTTCATGAAAATGGTTCTTAAGACATTGAACAGCGTTTGAAATGCACGCGTCGTTTTTCGCCTTATGCTCCGTGCCGTTTCGATAATATCCAATTAAAATTTAACCCCAATAAAAGGACTGCCTTGGTTGCAACCCAAGTGGTCCACAAATGAGACGTGGTCCGTTTATAGAGGTTTTACTGTATTTGACTTGTATATCATGCTTATATTTCGCAAATAGTTCAAAGAAATCCAATTACAAAGTACATATATTTATCTGGCAGGCGTTTTATTATCACTCAATATATCCACTTGCGCCTGAATTGTATTTCGATTTCAATTCATCTCATCGAGAGAGAAAGAGAGAGAGAGAGAGAGAGAGAGCCAAAGAAAAAAAATGTGTGTTGAATTCATGAATATATTCATTTTGTTTAGCCTTTCGGACATAATCCAATGAGATCACCGAATACCGAACACCGAACACAATTCAATTGAAATGCTTTGAAGCGAAAACCGTTTCAAATGTAATAATGATGGGCCATGAGGCGATTTAGATACCGTACAAGGGAATTGAAGTGTTTTTAATCATCCACTATCACGTAACCGATAGTTACCAGCCAATACCGAAAGCGAAACGAATTTTAATTTCGAATGATTGCATGAACCAGGTGAATGGTTAGTTTGTGTGAAATGTTGACATGACAATGGTCATGTGGTGTTAAAATATAACATCCATGTTTATCGTTCGTGAGAACAATCAACCATACGATGTATTATTGATGTATATTCTCATCAAGTTTTAGTTTGTTCAATGTTAATAATCACAAAAACACGTGCTCATCGGCAACGGAACAATAATGTTTACTTTTGTTACTAGCACAGTATAATAATAATACCAAATAAAATCATTTTCCATGCAGTTTTCTCATTTCAATCCACCGTTTACAATGAAAAACACGTAGCCCAGAATTGCATTTGCATTCTGAATGTTGAATGTTGATCTGTACTCTTTTGAGCATTATACGCATTACTGCAGCACACTGTGTTACCTTTAAATGGAATGAACTTTATTCATTATCCAATTTTCAGCTTTGTTTTGCCAATGCTTTTTTAAGCTGCCGATGCTGCAAGCGTATTTTCAACAATCCATTGTGCAAAATTTTAGATTTTTTTTTCCTGTCATTACCATTCAGGATTTGCCATTTGTGTTGACCGTTGAACGGCACATAGTTTCATAGCTCATGGCACAACACGTTTTTGTGCCTGATTGTGCTGAATTCTTCAAATCAGATTCCTTTTTGCATTTCTATATGCTGTGCTCAGTGCTCAGTCTTCCGTATGTCAATCGGCTTACTTTGCGTAACAATCAGCTTTTCATTTTTGTTTCGTTCAGTTTTTGTTTTTTTTTTTTTGTTTCGGAAGACACGAGCGCGAATAAATAATAAATTGAAGTGAATTGACACTTACCATTAATAACGTGAACGATAACACTGGCACTATCCGCTGCTGTCGGCATACATGTATAGTTTCCTGAATCGGAAACTCTGGCTGCAGATATTTTTAACCTGGAAATCGTGTTTTTTCCCGCATTTCATTCAATTTATGAATGACATCGCAAAATATGGCGATAGAAAAAAAATAATGAAAAGAAAAAGAAATTATTTTTGTTTTTTGTTATGTGGAGCAAAGGGTTACATATTGCAACTGAATATGTACAATGTACAATCATGAGAACTATAATTGATTTTGCTTGTCTTTGCTGTGGATAAACTTTTCTGTTTTCTGCCACATGTGTTACTGTGTTCAAAATCGTACTCTATTTGCATCCTCATATGTGTTTGCTTTCGATTGTAACGAAAAAGTTTTATCCACAAAATAAAAATAGCAAAAACTCAGTAAGTGAGATCAAACCGGTGACTATGTACGCTATATTGAATAGAAATGTGGTGAAATTGAACTCACCTTGAACGTAACGCATCTGTCCATTTAGTGTCAATTGTGATTCGAGGCGAATAGTCGATATCATTTGATTGGTATTCGGATGTAACATCCAGGCTTGCTGAATCTTAGTTTACATTGAACGAGAAATGAAAAATAAATTTGATTAAGAAACAATTTCGTTCGTCATTGGTAGAGGGAAGGGGGAGAGAGAGAGAAAGAGAAAAAAATGCGATAAAAAAGATTAAAGCTTGCTTACCTCGATACCAGAAAATGGATCCAAGTTCGTGAGGTCCTTGGCTGACAATGCATGTTAGCAAAACCTCACTGCCCATTTTAACATAGATATCCGTTGGTCCGACCACAATCGCTTTTGCCTCTGCAAACGTAAATGGAAACGAATAAATAAATTTAAATATTCAGAACGAATTTTGGGCAGCATTAAAATGTACAACGAAAAATAAATGTTTCGTTGAACACTCCATTCGTGAAGATTACATTTCATTTTAATGGTGTTATACAGTTTAATGAATAAGAAAATATCTAATTAACGTGATTAAATGCATAAGCTCCGATTTGTGCGCAATGAACAGTAGTGAATAATAAGCAGTGTGCATTTTGTGGTGAATTTGGCCAATTTGCATATAAAATTCTGCTTCGTTTTCCGTATGTTCATAGTTGATGGTAATCCTTGAGTCTTTTGCATTCGAAAGCATTGAGTGAATTGGGTCAAGTGTTTACCGCAGAGTTGATAGGATCTCAACTGGAAGTGATTCCATGTTGAATGTGATTAGCATGGAAAAATGTTGTCTCGGTACGTTTTTCTTTCATATTTTGATTTCGATGGACTTCAATGGCAACCGACTGTAAGAAACCCATCGGTGCATAATTTCATTTCGACATGTCTTACATTGACATTCCCGTGGAAGGGCCCTTATTTCATGAAAATGGTTCTTAAGACATTGAACAGCGTTTGAAATGCACGCGTCGTTTTTCGCCTTATGCTCCGTGCCGTTTCGATAATATCCAATTAAAATTTAACCCCAATAAAAGGACTGCCTTGGTTGCAACCCAAGTGGTCCACAAATGAGACGTGGTCCGTTTATAGAGGTTTTACTGTATTTGACTTGTATATCATGCTTATATTTCGCAAATAGTTCAAAGAAATCCAATTACAAAGTACATATATTTATCTGGCAGGCGTTTTATTATCACTCAATATATCCACTTGCGCCTGAATTGTATTTCGATTTCAATTCATCTCATCGATAAATTCGAATTAACACACAAACACACGAAAACGGTGCTGTGGTCGTCTTTATGTTTCCAATTCCGAATAACGATTAGATGTAGCAATAACGATTAGATGTAGCAATGGTGAACATTAGACAAAAGAACAAAGGTCAGCAAAATGAGATTTCGGTTTTCCGAAGGAAATTCAGATTCAGTGAAGCCCTTGAGATTCATTCACAATCAAACAAAATCAAATATTTCGTGAGCACACTTACCAACAATATTTAATCGAAAACCCATCGACATCTTCGGTTCGGTATTCACCTGTAATGTTCAAAATAGATTATAAACATCAATCGAAATCAGATTTTAGATCAAAAGAGATATCTTGAAATCTGGAACCATATCAATGCCCGACTCATTGTTTTAACTTCCTTCAATTTTTTCAAATTTTTTCAATTATGAAGTATAAAATTGAATCAAGAATCTAGAATTTTTCCCCTCATATAGTGGGTGATTTCGAAGTACTAGATTTCTGTCATAATTGAAATTAATCGAAAAAATTGAATAAAGTTGAAACAACGAGTCGAGCAATAACAAAGTACTAGATTACAAGATAGTTCCAAATTTCGACGTATTTTGCATTCATAAATTGGCGCACCTGGCACTCGTAAATCGAGGAGTCACGTTTTTGCGAAAATTTTATTTGCAGCGTCCAATCTCTCGAATCGGTCGAACGAATCACCTGTAAATCAATACAAATGATTTTTTGAAGAAAATTTGGCTTCAGATATATGGTCAAGAGTCAAGAAACTGATTTGTAAAATTGGACATCATTCAAGTGGTCGGAACATGAAAAATCCTATGCTTTATGCAAAAGGTATTCTGTGTTGATTGCCATTGCAAACATATAAAAAACAATCGTCGTTTGTATGTGGATCAATCTTAACATGAGGCTGTACGTGTTTTCTTTTATTCTTTTCTTGATATTTATTGCTGCGCCTTTCGGAAATGATGCATCCAATGATTCAACCAACTTTATGTATTGTGTGCTAATTTTCCAACAAGGTCTGCGTGTGAAGATTATAATCTTACTGTTTGTTTTACCTGAAATCGTTCATCCGATGTGTATGTTAGAACTCCTGCCGTGAGTATGTGAAGATCTCGTTTTCGTATCCATGACACCTATAACACCAAATAAAAAAAAATTCATTTAATTTTTGATTAATCTTTGCAAGTATTCTAATAAGTAAACGTATGTATCAAATTGGCGGTTTGTTATGAGTCATATGACCATGAAAAAGATGAAAAGTCATCAAGAGTTCATTTTCATTTATTTTGTTACTTTGAGTATTGCGACAACCAACGCCTGATTAATTTCTTTTCATCAAGATTTTCAGTCATTCGGTTTGGTTTTCTTTTCAAAAATGCGAAGAACTTTATCAAGTTGAGAACTAAGAACATTATCAACAAACCGATTGACTAGACCGCAACCACAATATGGTCAAAGTTCTATCACAACACGCAATCACATTTATTTTGACACCGAAGAACTTTTTCATGCGGTTAAAGATAAAAGGTTTGAAAATGGGTTCGACCACAACGTTTGTTTGAACAGATTGAACCATTTAGCAAATACGTGGCCTTTTCACCAAACATAAATGTTTTTCTTTCATTGTTTCCATTCGTTCTCAAGCCAAAAAAAATATAAAAAACGTATTTGTAGTTTTTCGGATGTTTCTCAAAACCGAATGAGAATAAACAACAACAAGTCAATGGTTTTGGAATTAATTTGATTCTCAAGTCCATTAAAATCATAACAAGACACAAGACAAGATGTTGCAATATTCATCAAAAGCTGAAGTGTGTAAATTGAAATCACCTGTACATATTGAATCCCCGATTTGCATCGGTTGGATGTGATTGAGTACCGCTTTCGGTGAGATGACTATGTTTACATGAATTAAGCTAAGAAATTCCACATCGAGTTTGTTATAGCATTGAAGCTACTGAATAATTTTGTGATTATTCACAATCATGCATACAACTTTTGTAACTGCATATCGTATATCATATCATACAACATCTTCATATGAATACAAAACATCGAGTGAGTTTAATAAAATTATATTGTGGTTTGGCACCACATTTAATTGAATACAATTTTATTTCTCATTCCAGTCAATTCTTTGTTTTTCCTTCGCAGAAAGTGTTATATTTTGTGTTGATTTAATCATTGTAGTGTAATTCAATGGAATTCATACGATGAAAACAATTCAACCAAAATGGATGGATTCAAGCGCGAATCTTCCGATGAGAAAATGAAAAGAGTTTTTCTCGTTGTCGAATTTTTTTTTCTTCAATTCAATCTTGTTATATTTGCTTTGTCTTATATTTCAGTTGAGATTTTATATTCAAAGATTTCATTTCCGTTTGAATAAATAATAAAGAACAATGTAACTGGAGTTGCTTACGTAGGAATTCCTTCCAAAAAATGTTGTATACGCGTTGCTGCAACAATGAAATAACGAAATTCTAAACAGGAATTGTTTTCAATACTTTATGTTTACTTACTGAACTCGTATCAAAACGAGATGAAAGACAATCGAAACGAGATTATAAGGAGAATGAAAATCCAAATGAAAAGACTCAATTTAATTCATACCAGGCAACAACGTGAGAAAAGAACTTTTTTTTTGAGTTTTATGTATTATTTTTTAAGTGGTTACTTTGATACGTTTTTCTTTATATTTTATTCGATTCCATAATAATCTGAATCAATCTTGTAAGCCTCTTTTAGGGAATTCAATTTTCAGAAACAGGAAGAATAAAAAACTTACCGATTTATCACCTAATTGTTCCACACGGCATCGTATAAAAGCCGTTTGACCCACACGAGCTGTAATATTTTTTGGCACATCAAAATCAAAATATGGATGCAATGACATACTTGGCTCGATTCGGTTATTTTCAATGGCGATTGTTCGTGCAATATCTGAAAAGGATTTTTTAATGATAATTTTTTTTAATAAACTGTGAAAATGGAAAATGTTAAAAACAAAACGAAATCCAAAACATCAACAACATACAGATTCAAATATTAATGCCGGTGTAAGTATGATGATTATTAATTCAATTCATTAATTTATCATGGAAATGAGAAAATGGAAAATCATGTTTTACTCTTTCACATTTTGATGATATGAATGGTATTTATTATGTCTAGTAACTTTTTCATTGTTTTTGTACATTGTTTCTGTTGTTTTAATTTCGTTAAATCCAATTTTGAGCAGCTTAATGAAAAATTATTTATTTTAACTAGGCTCGGTTATGAAATATGCCACTGATGAAGTGGCTAAGGAACGAGAATATGAAGCCTTATTTTTCATCGGTGAATGTGCTCGACTCCTAGGTTCTGGATGGTCAGTAGCAGATTCGAGCAGACAAATTTTTTAACAACGAATTCAGCTATTTTTTTTTGTGTCTTCGTAAATCACTCAATTTAATCAAGATTCAAGATAGATGTGCCATTGTATCCAATGATAGCGACTACGCGGTTCTTATTACTTTTGATATTCGAAAAAAGTCGGAATCAAGAGAAAAATACAAAACACTGAGAAAAAATTGAATTCGAGAATGAGCGAAATGAGTAGACGCGCTATGAACAATGGAATTGTGCCAAATTATGCATTGTGCATCGGAAAAAATTGCCAACTCAGAAGTTTTTTTCCTCTTTCATCTTAATCAATGATAAGATTTTCGTTTGCGATACAATAATAATAATAACTGTTCTAGTGAACTAGTGAAATAACAATGCGAACGAAAAAACTTATTTTTATGAATGTAGTTTCCTTTATTCGGATACGAACAAATGGCTTTTGTTCAATTTTGCTGACAAATCACCCAGTTTCAAGAGAGTGCATTGAAAAGTCATTGTTTTGAGACTTCCTTGACAATCATTCTCCTTAACAATGTAAATGTTTTGAAAATTGAATGTGACACGAAAGGAGGTGCACTGAACTACGATAATTTAACGACATTGTGTAGTTCAAAATACAAAGAGAACGCTTTTTTCTCGCAATCCGTTAGAATTCTTTCGTAAGGATTTTTTGAAATTTTAAATAATTGTGTTAAACAAAATCATACTTTAATTAATTCACCTCATATTCATAGTTTAAAAAAAAAAATGCTGTGGTTTTCGGAGAACTTCTGTTGTTTTCACCTTTTATAACATTATTTTATTAATTTAATTTTGCATTTTGCATGCCTGCATATTTTGCATATTATGTCATATATTTTTGTCCTACCGCAACAACTTTATCCATTTGAACTTTTTTCTGTTGAAAGAATCATTTGTAATTGGGCTATGGTTCATTTTGATGTGGTTAGGTGAGTCATTGCAATAGTTAAATGCATGGATAGAAAATTGACAAATTTCAATGTACCTCGATTTTGTTCCGACCATTTCCATAAAAGAATATATCTCAAAATTCAAATTCAAGCATATCAAACATATGACTGAGATTACATAGCATTAAATGATACTGAGTGATGAATATGGAAAATAGAAAATAGAAAATTTAGCCAGGAGGCGCCGAAGGAGCTTATGAGCTTGAGAATACATTCTGAAAATGATCTCAATTTAAATATAATTGAATAGAAAATAGAAACATGAAAAGTATAAATTGAAGTCCTTCTCTAAGTCAAACTAAACATCCTGAATTATATCATATTTCATTTTTATTTTCATCCAATTACATATGCAATAGTATTTATACAAAATTTTTTAACTCCGAAAATACGGATAACCATTAAATTTTCATCAGTCAAAAGTAATTCTAAAATCATAAAATTTATCAATTGGTGCAATAAAAAAATTGAAGCTCACCTTGGAAAAATTTTGAATAAAATATTATGATTAAAGCAGATAATCCATCCGGCATATGCATCATGGTCACTTTTCCCTCACAAACACCAAATGGAAAAGCTTTTAGTTAAAAGTTCGAAACAACGGTCCGAACGTTTCGGTTCCTTCTTCTTTTTTTTTTCAATTCGTTATCATTTGGTATTTGTTCTTTTGTGCACTTTTATAGATGACTCGCAAAAAAATGCAACTTTCACATTTATGTTTATGATTCATTGTTTTTGTTAGTTTTGCATCATTGTGTTCTGTCGCCGTGTTCACTACACAAATATACAGTTTCAAACTGTAAATGTTCATTAAAATATCACTATTATTTTCCACTTTCAGAATTTAGTGATTTCCCGGGAGGCAAAAAACTGAAATCAATGCAAATGCACACCAAATGCAAGTCAATTAGTAAATTTTCCATTTATGATGATACAAAAACAGTGTAATCTGTTTTGAGTTGTTTAACCAGCCGTTTATTAATTCATAAATGAAAAATTTGTTGTTGATTCATGTTGGTTTTTTGTACACACAGTCATAAGCCATAACTATGCTTTTCTCACGATGCATACTTAATATGTCCATTATGGTTGATAATAATAATAATAATAATGTGTCATGTATAATACAACACACAAGTACAAAAACGTATAGAGAAAAAAAGAGGTTCCAGTGTCTGAGGTCAAAGCTCAATTTTATGTTTTTTCAGCTTTATCAATTCGGTTCCATGTTCAATGGAGGTCTATACAACAATCTATTTGGTTAAAATACGAATGAAATGATGGGCTTTGCATGATAATAGCATTTTCCATTAAAATAACAAACAAAATCATTTTCACTTCAGAGCAGCAATGAACTTTGCAAACTTCCACTATTTCGTTGCCAATTTATTTAGTTTTATTTTACTTTAGGGAGCCTTCTATTCCATCATATGCTCACATGGATGTTCAATGTTCATATTTTAGTTTGTATACGTTCTTCGTACTTCGTAGAAACCATTACCTTTTTCTCAATCATACAGATATGCAATGCTGTGAAAATCGCTTTAATGATTTGTTTAGTGCAAATATCTCGAATTGTTTATTTTTTCGTATTCGTATATATATTATTTTCCAAAGAAATATACAGTTCCATACTTTTTCAGATGCCATACACCTACGAAATAGATATAAATTTCATTGCAATAAAAGTCTCTGTATGGCGCGCTTATCGTTTTTACTTTTCGGTATTTGAAGATATAAGTCATAAAAAATATCTTTGGAACTTTCGATGAATGTCTCACCAAACATATTGTGGGTTGTCCGAGTACCGAGTACTCTATCCAATATACGAAAATTCCGAACGAAGAAGGAAAAACCTCTTCATCCTGCATATTTACTTGAGCCATTTTCATTTCCTTCGATAGAGAATAGAGTAGTTTGTTATAAGATTGGAACGGAATAACTTACATTCGGTGAGTTAACTCACCCGACTGAGCGATAAGTTTGCCCTTTCGTAAAGATTTTATCATTTTCAATCTGAATCGTTGTGTAAAGTGCTGAGAGCTCAACGAAACGAAACGAAAGGAATAGGAAGGATTCCTGTTTTTTTCCTTCTCATTCCTTTGAATGTAGGAATTTGATATTTACCACTTGGGCTTTTGGATGATACCATTGGATGTGGAATTGTATATTGTTCTAATGCATCAAAATGTTCGTAGCTGTTTTTCATTTTTTGTCTTCCCTTTGTTTTCATTCCCCTGCATTCCGTACAACGTGTTCCATTGAATGACTTTGAATGTTGACAGAACAAAAATAGTACTTCAATTTCACATTCCTTATGGCAGGATGTTGAAGGAAAAACAGAAAAAAAAGATGAATTTTCTAACATATTCACTCATCCGCAAGTTTTATGATACGTTCCAGATCCATTTTGAGTGTTGAATGTTTGAACATTTAACATTTACACTTCAAATTCGAAATTGAAATGATGAAACGCAGCTTCTTATTTCGCAAAATAATTTTGAACAATGAACAATTTCATTTACTTGTTGAAATTTCGTCGCCGCACCAGCAAAGATAGGGGAAAGAGAAAAAAGTGACATTGAACCGTAGCAATGCATGCAGATTTCGAAAACGACCACTAAACGTTTCAAAAATCGGCATTATCTGAACTCTGAACTGAGTAATTTCATTCAGATTGTAACTTAATATTGCAGCGTTTAACATCAATGTTACATCGAAATCCCTTCATAATCTTTTTCATTTCGAAATGAAATGATTTTCGTTTCTATTGCGGTTAAATTGACGATTTAATTACTTGCTTTCTGGAATGTGTGCGTATAAAGATTGGCATGTCATTCAGAATGTTGAATGAATTTCACATTTCTATTGTACGTTTATACTGATACTCATTCGGGTCACATCATTAAATGAGCTTGAACTCGCAATGAGACTCTTATGGAGGAGGAAATGAACTCTTTCGGATTGATATGCTGTGAATTGGTTAGGCAGTGAAATCGGGGCCTTCATATAATAATAATAATAATAATAATAAACTCTGTCGTCATAATACGCTGTATCCTGTGCAGTGCGGTACTATATTTTTGTGTTTAGCGATTCCGTAGCGTTAACATCACGCCCATTCGCGCCCATTAGAAAATTTTATGCAAATTACATCAATTTAGGCTTAACGACCATTCTATTTGTTCCCTTTTCTGCATTTAATTGGAATATTTCATTCCCATCCATTTTACAATTGTTTTGGTTAAAAATGATATTTACTTTTCGGTGTTGATATTTTTTGGCGACCCGACCAACAAACAAAATATTCCAATTTCAGTCAGATTAAAATTAACGGTGACTGTTCATTTAATCGGCTCGTTGCCGAAATACTCATTTTCAGAGAACACTTTCGCGCACAATTAATTCCATCTTCACAACATTATTTTTGTTGGCAGTTGGTTGTTTTCATTCGCAAATAAATGGCTTGTGAGTGTGGCCAGTGTTCTTGTCACTTTTGTGGACAAATGTATTAATTTTTCACAGCAGAAAGAGAGAAAAGAGTGAAGAAAGACAGAAAAATGACAAGATAAATGATTTTCTGTTGACCCCGGTGAACAAACACAAAATGACGTCGTTCTAACAACTTGCTGAAAATATACTTAAATGTCTGTCATGGATCATAAAAGTTCGACGGATGCTTGAATTTCATGGTGTTTATTGCATTTCCCCCCATTTTTTTTCTTTTCGTTCTTAGTCATGTCGCTTGATTCAAATGATTGGAATTGCAATCGAAAACGAGAAAAAATATCATAATAGTGAAATTGAAAAAATTAAATTGCCACGATTAAAAATAATGGAACAAATAAATTGCCATCTTCTAACTGTGAAAAAGAAACCATTCAATTTTCAAAGATGTCAGATTTGGAGCGAAAAAAAAACACGGAATGTGAAAATGTTAAAAAAAACAACCACCAATTTAAGATGATTGTTCGTCGAAATTTTAGCTATTCTTGCAGCCGACTACTATTTCGCAGCGCTGACGCTGGCCAGCAATAATTTGTAATGAAAAGCTTTTCGTATTCCATTTTATTTGAGCTTTCTTATGTTTCTCTTTAGCCTGATTTCCTGAGAAAATCATATTTTTTGTACGGTGAATTTTTTCATTTCGTTCAAACATTTGTACATTAGGATGTTTTCGGGTAGCGGAAATTTAAAAAGTGCCTGGTCTCAATCGATAAAGAATCTTTCGAAATATCGATGGTGAAAATTTCAAATTATTCTGTGCTGGTTTGATCTCTCCCGAAACTTCCAAAGTTCCGAGAATAAAAAAGGGGAATCAGATCATTTAATTGCAGTTCACTTTGAAATTCTGATCATTTTTTATTTGTATGAAAAATGAGACGAAACGATACGAATAAAATGTGACATATTCTTCG
>GL502506.1:1675028-1685313 GCA_000149185.1 Mayetiola destructor
AATTAGTTGTCAAACATTTGTGTTTGGACGAACAATTTCAGCACATCAGTAGCATCGAATCGTTACGGATGGTCTTTTATATCAAGCTCAACCACAACCAAAAAAATATGAACTCACGCGTAAGTTTATCAGAAACTAATTATACTACGTTCGGCGATGATGAAATGGAGAAGACAACTACTGTAAGTTCAACAAATTAAAAAAAAAATCATATCAAGATTGGCCTAACATACAAACATGCTCCCACAAAAAGCCGAGTGTTCGATAGCAGTACAAAAAAAGATTTTTATTGTAACGAATATCATTGCATTCACTAAAACCATTCCTGTCAAATTTCCCTTCCATTAATTTTCATCAAGTGATTAAAAGAGCCATCGTATGAAAAAAAAAACGCCATAGATTTGTTTATTATCGTGAAACATAACCTCAAAAATTTACTGTATTCATTTTGTTTGTTGTAGAATGAAACACCAAAAAAGCAAAAAAAGAAACTTTTTAAAATGGCAAAGCGTTCGAAGGCGGTAATCAATAGTTCAGATGAAGAATCTGAAGATGAAATGCCCAGCCAAATTGATACTAATGGTATCGATATCGATAGCAAAATTGGAATTCTTAACTCATCTAATGATGGAGGTTGGTTGAATCGAACTATCAACAATTGCTGACATGTGATTTATTCATAATGTTATTTTTTCTCTTAAAAATTTAACAGACGATTGGAGCACTGACGATGATACTGAATTGGTTAAAAAAGTCAAAGCAACATGCCGAGTTGGCGATAAAGCCAGCTATAAAGCTCGACTGCGTAGTCTTGACTGGGAAACGATTGCATTCAAAAAATATTCGGGAACAGAATGTGAAAAACGTTTCAAAGTACATCTGAAAAGTGTTCGCCGGCATCGAAATTTAAGTGAAATCGTTAATGATGTTGAATCGAATATCAAAAAATGTCCAATCAAAAAACCCCTGAATGCATATCAATTATTTATCCAAGATCAATTGACAAAACAAACGACGCAAGGTGACTTTGTAAGTTGAAATTTAACTAATGTTGTGAGTTTGAAAATTCGAAACAAACTATTCTCACTTTTGATGAAACACATTTTTAGGCAGAAACGATGCGAAACCTCTCAACACGTTACAATCAGTTAGATGTTGAGCAACGCGCCATTTATGAACGTAAAGCATTGCAACTGAGAAGTGAATATGATGAACTTAAACAAGCTTACAAGTAAACCAATTTTTTTTTTTATCATTTGGAACATCATGTAAACGTTTGATATAATTGAATTTCATTTTATATCTGCAGATCGGGTAATTTTAAAGAGGTAAGCGAAAGAAAACAGATTCCACCCAGTTCTAAATTGAAAACACCGTTCATGTTGTATCTCGATGATGCAAAATCAGAAAACAAAGACGTTGACACAAGTAAATTGCGCGAAAAATATGCTAAATTGTCATTTGACGAAAAGTACAAATATGTTGTGAAAGCGGTCGGCCTTGCACCAGATGTAAATCAAACAATTCTGTTGAATAAAGAGGAACAACGCATATTCAAGGGTCAATTAAAAACAGCTCCAACTGCTTACGGTTTATTTGTAAAGGATACACTTCCAAAATTGAAAGATAAATGCGAAGGAAAAAATGTTTTCGCTGAATGCTCAAAAAGATGGAAAACATTAAGTGAAAAGCAAAAGAAAACTTACACTGACGCTGCTAACATTGTAAGTTTATTTAACGGAAAAAAGATCATTCGAGTGATAGGCAAATGGATGCTTAAGTCAAATATTTTCACTTGTTGATATTTTAGGTGAAAGAAAAAGTGAGAAGAGAGCAAGAAGCATTTAATGAACGCCATGGTGTAATACCAAACAAAATTAAAAGACGAAGATCAACATTCGTTGAACGGGATACTAAAACCGAAGAGGCTCTTTTTACGCCACCATTACCACCGTCGAAAAAGCGAAAAGTATCTGTATCAACTCATGAATCTGAATCTGGTACAGAAGATACAAAAATGCAAACTCCCACAAAAACAGAGCCAAAAGAGGAAAATACACCAACCAAAGCGTTTCCGGTGAAATTGAGCCTAGCCCCAATGACTGTCGTTCATGATACATTCATCAGTATGGAAGAAAAGCGACAAAAACTAAATTCAGAAACAAGCGATTCCATTATAGATCAAACGGACAGTGATGTTATCGATAGTACTACGCCATCCAGTTCAAAAAAGAAATCGAAAAAGAAAAAAAAAAGAAAAAAGAGAAAAAATCAAAAGGAATACTACCACCAGATCCAAAATCAAAGCCACCAGCCAATTTATTCACATATTTTGCCAAAAATAAACATACTGGAAAACCGCATAAGGCACGAAAGGCTTTTGATAAGCTGACCAAAGCAGAAAAAAAGCAATTAAATGCAGAATATAATGAAAAGGTTGAAAAATATGTCACTCAACTGAAAGATTATTTGGCAACGTTACCCAAAGAGGAGGCCTTGGCTTTTGTAAGATTGATATGTCGAATATTGAATCATAAATTTTTTTATTTATTTCATTTAAAATTTGCAGATAAAACAAATCAAAGCTGCCGAAGATGCTGAAAGAGCAGCCGAAGAAGGAGAAGGAATGAATAGCTCTCAGGGTGGAGCAGAAAGTTCTCAGGAATACTGATCGATGCATTCATTTTATAAATTTTTATCATTATTCATACAAATGCAAAATGCATACATGTTGCAAATTTATTTTTCTTACTTTATGGTTCGTCTTTCAATGAAACGACACTTGACTTATTTCGAAAAATCCAAAATAAAACAATTTAATTGCGTATTAAGTATCAAAGGTCAATACGAAATCGACAAACATCAAAACAAAAATTTTAAATGCAAGATCCACACATTTTTTGCTTTTTCTCGATGTTTTGACATTAGGAATTTGACAGTTCGAAGACATCGTCATCGACACATTGTTATTACAACTGTCAATCAACAACCAAATCACGTTGAATATTAATACTTGTGGCCCAAATAACCAAATTATGAGTGAAAATCCAATTGATACGATATCAAACACTGACCATGAAGTGGCTAATCATTCACAATTAATCATTAAAACATCAACTGAATCGAAAACCAAACCATCAATCTGGAATAATGGAACGGAACTCAGTAGAGAGGAGATTCTATCACGTAGAAAACAAAAGAAGCAGCTTAAACTCCAGAAAATGCAAGAATTGAAAAAAGTTCGACGACAACGAGAACGTGAAAAGAAAAAAGAAAAACGAAAGTCTGAAGTAGCACTTGGTATACTGGGACCAAATATTCTTCGAAAAAAATTGAAACAAAACAAAATCGACAATACTTTGAACCCGGTTCGAGTGACCGTCGATTTGAGTTATGATGAATTGATGAGTGAAAAAGATATTGGAAAAACTGCAAAACAGTTGCAGCATGTTTACACTGCGAATAGAAAATCCACAATACCAATTAAACTATTTTATACAGGACTAAAACCGAATAGTCAAATTGAGATTGCGCTCCGAAAATATGATGGTTACCGAAATTGGGACATAAAATTTCATGAAGAATCCTATGATGAATTGTTCGATCCAAAAACATTGGTTTATTTGTCGAGTGATTCAGAAACAGTTTTACAGGAATTAGATCCGAATGCTGTTTACATCATTGGTGGTTTGGTCGATCACAATGCCCATAAAGGTCTATCATATTCAAGAGCTCAAGAACGAGGATTAAAAACGGCACGTCTTCCATTAACTGAATATATTGAAGATATGAAAACAACGAATGTGCTTACAATTGTTCATGGTGAGTCATAAATTTCGATAGATTTAAATCAAAAGTGTGTTTCTGATTTTAAGTTTATCATTTCTAATTTACAGTTTTCGAAATTCTATTGAAAATATCGGAGGGTCAACCATGGAGGGAAACATTGTTGGAAGTTTTGCCCCAAAGAAAATTCATACCAAGAAAGCGGCCAAAGCGTGCAAAAACTGGTAGCAGCAATATGAATAACCCCTCACAAGGAGACGATGGAAGTAGCGGAAATGATTTAAGCGGAAAGTCAACTAAAAATTCAGAAAAATCTGTAACTGAGCAGAATAATGTCTAAATTTGTGGAAAAAAATTATCATTTACATAGATTTTATGTATATTTTGTTAAAGAATTAATTCAAAAATGTCAATAAAAAATGAAACCGGCATAATTTTACCAACGATGATATACAGAATTTGACAATTGACGCGTGTTACCAACTTAACAATCGTTAGTTTTCGAAAATAGCTTTGCATTACATTTGAGTATGTATGCGGAATGACAGTTGCGCGAAATGCGCGAATTTTCTCTCTTTTCATCAGGCATGCAAGGAAAAGAAATTTTTGTTCACCACACACCAAGAATTGCTTGTGTCTAGTGATAATCATATTTACTCAGTAGCATTTAATTCATTTGTTTCGCTTCGTTTGAGTTGTGTTGAAAAGATTTAAAAATAAAAAGAAGACATCAAGTTGATAAAAGTTAATTGTTGGGATCGAAAAATGGAAGCATTAATTCCAGTTGTGAATAAATTGCAAGATGTTTTCAATACAGTCGGTTCAGACTCAATACAACTACCACAAATCGTTGTACTTGGATCACAGGTTTGTGTTGAAATGAAATAGTCACCGTTTTGCGCTTTGTGTTATTCATTCGATCGAAACGATAATAAATATGGAACAAATAAATGTTTAATGAATGAAATGTCATTAAAAAATTATTCATTTTTTTTTGAATTTTTAATAGACGGCAAAACATTCTGTTGTGAAGGAATTTGCCATGTTTTAATTACGTAATTTTGTTGAATGTTTTGTTGTAAATTCTCATTGGTCGAATCCATGCCATAATATAGACATGTTTAAACTGAGCATGACACACAATTCTCGTGTCATTTCCATTTTTATTATGAAATATTTTTATTTTTATTTATCCATCGATCGACTGAAGACGGCAAAACATTCTGTTGTGAAGGAATTTGCCATGTTTTAATTACGTAATTTTGTTGAATGTTTTGTTGTAAATTCTCATTGGTCGAATCCATGCCATAATATAGACATGTTTAAACTGAGCATGACACACAATTCTCGTGTCATTTCCATTTTTATTATGAAATATTTTTATTTTTATTTATCCATCGATCGACTGAAGTAGTAATGGAAATTTTGGTTGTTTCTTTTCTTCTCTCATTTGAGTCATTAATTCAAATGATAAAATAATCGGTCACTAATTAATTGGTCATACACTAATTTTCATTCAATTATCATACACTGATTAATTTTAGAGTTCTGGTAAGAGTTCAGTCATCGAAAGCTTAGTAGGCCGTTCATTTTTGCCAAGAGGAACTGGCATTGTAACTCGTCGCCCGTTAGTTTTGCAATTAATCTATTCGCCTCTCGATGATAAGGACCATCGATCACCCGAACAAGGTATGACTTTTGTCATTTTCATATAAATTTGCCAATGATGTATACTAACTATCGAAACATGTGTGCTGTGATGTTAAAATTGCATCAGTTAAAAAAAAAAATAACGTCAATACATGATTCGAATTTTTGCAGGTACTGTCAATCTGGAAGAATGGGGAAGGTTTTTGCACACAAAAAACAGAGTATACTCCAATTTTGAGGAAATTCGCGAAGAAATCGAACGCGAAACAGATCGTATGGCTGGTTCAAATAAAGGAATTTGCCCAGAACCGATCAGTTTGAAAATTTATTCAACACGTGTCGTAAATCTAACGTTGGTTGATTTACCGGGTTTGACAAAAGTACCGGTCGGAGATCAGCCCGAGGATATTGAAATTCAAATCAAAGAGTTGATTTTGAAACATATCGAAAATCCAAATTCAATCATATTGGCAGTAACGGCAGCGAACACAGATTTGGCAACCAGTGAAGCATTGAAAATGGCCAAAGAAGTGGATCCAGATGGTCGGCGAACATTGGCCGTTGTCACAAAATTAGATTTAATGGATGCTGGAACTGATGCTATTGATATTTTATGCGGTCGTATCATACCGGTTAAACTTGGTAATTTGGTTCCCTTCCATTGATTACCTATTTTTATCGTACATTCTTTTGAGTAATGTGCGATTGAAATCAATTTTTCAGGGATCATTGGTGTTGTTAATCGGTCTCAACAAGACATTATCGATAAGAAAAGTATTAATGACCAATTGAAAGATGAATCAGCCTATCTGCAGCGAAAATATCCCACATTAGCAACACGCAATGGAACACCATATTTGGCTAAAACATTGAATAGGCTACTAATGCATCATATCCGTGATTGTTTGCCAGATCTAAAGACTCGAGTGAATGTTATGATCTCACAATTCCAATCGCTGCTCAATTCGTATGGTGAAGATGTGACCGATAAAAGCCAAACATTGTTGCAAATCATCACAAAATTTGCTTCGGCATATTGTTCGACTATTGAAGGGACAGCACGTAATATTGAAACAACCGAATTGTGTGGCGGTGCTCGTATTTGTTATATTTTTCATGAAACATTTGGTCGAACATTGGATGGCATTCATCCATTGGCTGGTAAGTTTCGATTGATTTGAAATCGTCTGATCAAACACAGACTGAATTCGTAAAAAAAAAATAAAAAATTCTTTTCCGTGCAGGTCTGACAAAAATGGATATCTTAACAGCAATTCGTAATGCAACAGGTCCGAGGCCGGCACTTTTCGTACCGGAGGTTTGTATTGAAGGCTTTCATGTTAGTAGTTTACCGGTTTTCGTTTGTAATATACAAATATGCGAAAGTCCATGGATAATTGCATTTGAATCATAAAATTTATGCATATCCAAATAGGTTTCCTTCGAATTGTTGGTTAAACGACAAATTCGTCGTTTGGAAGAGCCATCATTGAGGTGCGTTGAATTAATTCATGAAGAAATGCAGCGAATCATTCAACATTGTGGTAACGAAGTTCAACAAGAAATGTTACGCTTCCCAAAATTGCATGAGAAAATTGTTGATGTTGTAACACAATTGCTTCGTCGTCGTTTACCAAATACAAATACAATGGTCGAAAATATTGTTGCCATTGAATTGGCATACATAAATACAAAGCATCCCGATTTCCATAAAGATGCTGCATTGGTACCAAGCTTATTAAAAGCCGATCATACACAAGAGCCATGGCAACCACGTGATCCAAGTCATCAACGGCGTACCGCTCGTAACAATTCGCCAGCCATGTACAGCGTCAGCAATCATATTGATGCAAATGTTGATTCGCATAGGCAACATAATGTTGAGCAAAATAATCATATTGATGAACAACAAAAAACATCAAGCTGGTTATCAAATATTTTGCCACCGGCCGTACCAAATTATAATGCCAATTCGAAAACAACATCGGAAAGTAATGATAGTTCGGCAGGAAATACACCAACTCACAATAATGTGATGAGCCCATTGAAACCAGTTAATTTGTTGCCGGATGTTCCAATCAATCCAACCTCTCGCAAGCTTACCGATAAAGAGCAACGAGATTGTGATGTTATTGGTAAGATTTGACATCTCCAATCGCATAGTAATTATTTTCTTTTGAATGTTCTTTTATTTTGATTTTCAGAGCGACTCATCAAATCGTATTTTTACATTGTACGCAAATCAATTCAGGACTCGGTACCAAAGGCAGTCATGCATTTCTTGGTGAATTATGTTAAAGATAATTTACAATCGGAATTAGTTACGCATTTATATAAATCCGAAAATGCCGAAGACTTTTTGAATGAATCAGAGCACATTGCTGTTCGGCGAAAGGAAGCTGGTGATATGCTGAAGGTGAGCAATATTTCGGCACATTTTTTCCTTTTCACAGAATCAAGAAACTAATCCATTTTGATTTGCATAGGCATTAACACGAGCCAATCACATCATCAGCGAGATTCGTGAAACTCATATGTGGTAAAATAACCCCTTACGGGTACGGATTAACTAGCATCGAATCGCCACCAATTCACAAAAAAAAAAATTAAATCAAATCGTAAATTGCATTTCATATTGTCGAATTGATTAGAATCGGGAAAGTCAGAGGCGAAAAATGTTTCAAAATTGAACAACTGTTTAGAATTTAATTGAAGTAGAAAACCAAAATTGTTGAATGAACATAAATGAGCATTTAGTTTCCAGCGGAAATATGGAATCTTTTCGATATATTCTTAATGTTTGAGTATTGGCTAAATATTTCGGTGATATTCCATGAGGTTTGGAGGCAAAAACAAACACATTCTTTCGGTTTAACCATTTTACAAATCAAAACGAAACAAAAAAATAATTATTTTTTTTTTAATTCTAAATTTGTTTGAGCACAAAATTTCCATTTGCTTTTTCAAAAGTTCAATTCCTTTTATTCCTTTATAAAAAAAACAAACATCTTTCGCCCGATAAGTTTCAAAATTGAAGGTTATGCTCTGAGAATGCAAATTACCCATGATAAATTTGTATAATGGAAATTAAAAAAATTTGTTGGAAAAACTTTAAAATGAGAATTTTCATTCATAATAAGGCTGTAGCCAATAGGCCATGCTCGCAAAGATGGTGAAGATAAACAAATGCCGCCCGATAGAATGCCGACAATGTCAGATTATCGCAACCAACTTCATGCAACTCATGACATTCGACAACATTGACATTTAACTATACATAAAACGAATTGTGTATGCGACAAAATCGTCAATTTATACCCCACTGAATCATCGTCTCGGCATAATTTTTTTTTTTCATTTCGTTGGTCAAGATTCTGTATCAGAATCCGGTTTTAATTATAAATCACCATTTTTAGTGAATCATATTGCAAAATTGAAATAAATCGTTTAATCATTAGCAAAAAAATAAAATGGCGAAAAACACATCTAGTTCAGCATTTCGTAAAATAAATGTGGATCAATACAATGAAGACAATTTCAAAGAAGATGAAATCGATCAAAATGGTACAACGCTACCGGATGATCTGGAAATTACAAAACTATTGAATGCTGGCAAAAATATCGATGCCCTAAAATTGGTTCTCGAGAATGCGCCGTTGACGAGTAGAAATCAATTGGCCAAAGTGAGTTATTTGTTCCGCCCATTGCATTTCCTTCATCATTCCAATTTCTTTTGTTAATCGTTCTATTCGGCAATCTTAACAATTACAATGTTTATTTTATTTGCAGGAAAATGCCAGACAATTGACATTAAAAGTGCTGCTTTCAATTAAACCATCACAAATGGATAGTGCTATTGATGCTTTGAATAACATTGATTTAGTGGATGTTTTAATGAAATACATTTATCGCGGTTTTGAATTTCCTTCGGATAACTCAAGCGCACATTTGCTGCAATGGCATGAAAAAGTGTATGCACGATATGGTGTCGGTTGTATTACACGAGTTTTAACATGCACAAATCGGGCGTAAATTAAATGAATCAATTGTATTTATTGTGCCGTTTTGGAATTCCTTTGTAAAAGAAAATGCTTGGCACATTCACATTCACACAGACACACAACACTTGAAATATAGATAAGAAGATTTTGAAGAAAATTGAAACAAAAAATAGCGACAACAAGCTCATAGGCTAAATGTATTGGTTGTTATCATCAAAGTGCTGAACGAATGAATCGAATAATAATAATAATAATAATAATAATAATGATAATAATGTGACATTCAGTTCCAATCATCCATTTTTCGCATTTAAAAATATTTTTGTGTTTTTATTTAACTATTTTTTTTCTTTCAATGTTCGGGCAATGTCAGTGTTTTCCCTTGATGTGCTTTTCAGATTTAATTTTCTTTTTCATACAAATTGCAATTCGTTGAGTCGTTACTGATGCAGATCGACCTAATTTTTTTACATGTCGTTCAAATCGGCTAAGTCAATTGCATTAATCTACACAATTTATATTCATTTTTTTATTTTATTTTTTCTTGAATTTTCTATCGAACATTCGTAACATTTTGAAACTGAGATGATAGTTTTATTGAATTGCGCTCAAATAAAAAAAAAACATTATTAAATGAGAAATATTTGTCTGGTGTCTGGCTCAATGTGTTATCATTTACTGTGTTTCATGCTATACCATTTACCGTCATCGCTGAAACATTGTTTACGTGGCCCCTGTTTTGAAGTCGAATCAAAAAACAGATTTCGTTTGATTTATTTTGTTTATTCATTGAATATTTTTGAGTCATTTGCTATTCAATACTCCATTTTGCTCTCTCTCTCTCTCTC
>GL502506.1:1699779-1715777 GCA_000149185.1 Mayetiola destructor
AGCCATTCAATTGAAGGTTTATTTTGATCACCGCTTCTGAACATTTGCCCAAACTTCAACCGCCCGGCTTACAGTCATTTAGTTCGTTTGTTGAGTGTACTTTTTCGTGTTGGTGGTTGTCGTTGACGGCTCAGGAAACTTTGACCGCCGCCATTAATTAATGCCAAACGTGCATCGACTGCGTCTCTCTGACAGGAGATTGCCAAACTGAAAAATGAAAAACGATAAATGATTTTATTTTCAATTCGGCACACGAGAAAGCAAAAGAGAAAAATAAAATTAATAATAATGTGTGAATTTACTTGTGAAACGCAGTAGCGACAAGTCGTTCTTCTAATGGGCTCATTGTTGTTTGTGAATGTCCCGAAGCGACAAGTAATTCGCTTTCGCTGTCTGTATTCTTGTCCGTCATTTGAGGTGAGTCTATGGAAATAAAATCAAAAAGCGTTACACATCGAATGAAATTGTTTAATGGCTTGAGAAAAAAAACCTGTTATTAGTCGCGGCTCATAGCATTTTATGACTTCTTTTGCTTTTTCAATACATTTACGATATCTTGTCTCCATGGCCATGATTTCTTGTTCGCGTGCGTTCAGAGCTTGCTCAAGTTGGGACAATTTACTTTGGAGACGAGCATTTTCATTATGCAGGGCTGAAGGAAAGAAAAAAATTAGAAAATTTTATAAGCACTTTAAATGTGTATGAATCATATTTGGTTTACCTTTTTGATCGTTTGTTTCAAGAGATTCTTTAGTGGGCGCCACATTTTTATTAGCCTCTTCGGCTTCGCCACCAGTTTGAGCCGTTAAAGAGAGAATCTTTTGGTTTGCCACTCTCAATTGTTCACGAAGTTTTTCCGATCGTTGATTTGCATCTTCCAAAATTTGCTCCAAAGCAGTTTGACCACCTTGTCCCTCGCGCAATGCCTTATTTTCCTCTTCCAATTGACGCATTCGTTCGCGTTGAGCGGGCAATGTTAGCTCATTAGATATTGCATTTTTAGCTCCGGCAACTGTTGAATTTATACCTTCTGAACATCTTAATTGATCGCATTGTTCGAGCAACGTATCTCGTTCACATGTCAAATTTTCATTTGCTCGCTGTAATGCCGTCACTTTTGCATTTGCATTGCTCAATTCAAATTCGATTTTAACACATTTATTCAATTCGGTATCAAGTTTTTCGTGCAATTCCTGAACCTCTCTTTTATACAGTTCGATTTGTCCTTTGAGAGCCGATAATTTTTTAACATTTTCCTCTTGATGCAAATTTTGTTGCAAATATTCAGCATTTCGATCTTCTAATTGTTTCACTTGACGCTTTAAATCCGAATAATCTTCCAATTTCTTTTTATAAGTTGTTATTAAGGCTTCGCTCACTTTAAGCTTATCATTGGCCTCTCGTAATGCGTCTAATTCATCTTGGAGTTGTGCAAGTTGATCTTGAGTTTGCTACAAAAACGGGCAAATAATATTAAATGAATCATTTTGAAAACGCATTGAATTTGGACAGCTTACGCTATTGTCGTCAAGTTTTGCCCGCAGAGAAATCACTTCCTCTTCCAATTGGACGGATTTAATTTTGAAATCATCACGTTGAGCCTCAGCCTGAAGTAATTCCTCCTTTATAGTTTCGACCTGTCGTCTTAAATCATTATATCGATTCGATCCGGGCACCATAGGTCCTAAAGATGTTCCATCATCGTCAATTATTGCTCCTTTTGGACTGCCATGCAAATCAAGTTCACGTTGAAGCCTATTCAATTCCTGTTGCAATGATGATTTCTCCTCAAACATCAATGCTAATGCCTGATGTTTTACGAAATGAAATGAGATATGAGCGCGAGATAAATATATATCGAAGACGATTATCACGATTTTAAGTATGATTAAAGTTCAAAAATGAAAACTTACACATTCAGCCTCGTGGCATTTTTGAGCCAATCGATCACGATCTTCTTGGATGGTTTTCATATCGAAATTATTTATTGAAGCCGATTTAGAAGCCATTGCACCTTGATATGTTGTTTCCAGCTCCTGGATTGCTTCCATTATGTCCCGTTGCACGGATTCTTTTAATACCATAAATTGTCGGATGTGCACCATTTTTGATGAACAGTTTATTGCACAGCCTATGATAAGAAAAACATAATTTAAATCTCGTATGGGCGTGCGGAATTTTTTTCCGACCAACTTACCCAAAATGAGCTGTAGAAATCGTCCAAGTTCATTTGGATCATTTTCCTCTGCGATTTTCATGGCATTCGGACGACCGAATTCATTTAGTATGATGTTCAGTACTTCTCCATAATAATCGAATACAGTTTCGGTAATTTTTTTCAAATTACTCACTAAAATTTCAAATTCAAATTCAAATTCATCGTTCCATTGATTCAACAAAGTAAATGGATTTTGTGCTTACCCTTAAGTCGCCAATTCGTTCCGACATTTACTTTGAGCTTTGAGAACCACGGTTCTATGAATTGAAAAGTGTAATTAATTGTTATTTCGTTCCAGTTGTGTGAACAAATTCGACATATACTATATCGATAACAGCCAACTCCCAATCTCACCTGTAAAATAATCCGGTGCCAATTTTCGCAAGGCTTGAGCTATAGCAATACCGTCACTCAAATCATTTAAATATTTGTCATCATTTTCACCATCGGATAGACAATTTTCTTTATAAAATGCTGTAAACCATTCCGATAAACTTTTACACATTTCTTCTCGATTTGTCTCCATGATTCTTTTCACGATATTCGTAATATTCACTTGAAAGAAGAAAAAAAAACTAAAAATAAAACTCGTTGATTGGTTGAACTGGTTGTGCGTTTCAGTACAAAATGACAATCTCCAAATACTCAAATGTAAGCCATGAACGAAAACAAGAACAAATTGAGAAGATAAAAAACAAAAAAAAATTTAATTTATCTATTCAATTTCACTGCTTTATTTATGCAAGAATTTGACATTGTTTTATTATGACGACGATGACAACCACACACTGACAAATACAAAACTAAATTGCTTCTATCCAAATGTCAAAATTCCATTCAATCGCAATGAAACATGTTATTTGTTGCATGTCACATACAGAGGGCTTCTTGGTTGGATCCATGTGGCCGGTCATGGAAAAACTAAACAACCAAATGACAGTATTAACAGTTAACAATTTGTAACGTTTTTTTTTTTTTTTAAATTTATTTTGAACTCACTTGCAAATGATGAGAATTGGACAATGAGCTGATTTCAGCCGCGTAATGTGAATGCAACAGAAAAAGAAAACGAAAACGAAACGACAGTTGCATTAGTGACATTGTTTTCGGTTTTCATGCGATTGTCGCTCCGAACGGCACTATTGGAAAATGATTGCTTCATTTACCGTTGTGCCAATTAAACGAATTGAAATAATTTGCGAACGGATGCGCGCGTTAGCACATTCGAACAAAAAGAATGACTTAGATTTTTACTTCAATCTTAAGACAAAAAAGTGTGAAATTTGTTTTCATTTTGTGTAGTTTTTTTTTTCGTTTGAACTTCCGATGTTGATAAATTAGAAAATCTAAATTTTTGTTCTTTAAACGATTCTTGAAGTGATTTCTGGTTATTGTTGATTATTTTAGGCGTTGATATATTGACTGGCATTTAATTTAATTAGTGATTTAAAGAAAAGTATTACATTCATATGAAAGGGGTCATGTAAATTCTATTACACAATTGCCAATGGTGATTTTTATTGGAAAATTTAGAAAGAAAAAAATATTTAATTAAATCGAAACTTTGATTTTACCTAGGAATTTCAAATAATTCGATTTTGGCTCAACTGACGGCTGGCGTTTTGAATGTTTTCAATTTTATTATTATTATCCATTGAATTGTGATTTGTGAATTATGAAAACTGATTTCTCGCTTGCTTCGAATTTCGTAGAAATTTTCAAATCAGAATTTGTGTGGTTTTTTGTATTGAAACTGAAGCAATTCCATGAATTAATTGCTCTATGATTTTGGGAATTGAATAAACGAACTAGATAGAATTGTGCCTTATTGTGCTTGCAAATTGATTGTGTATGATGATTTTGAGAATTTACTTGAATCGAGTTTCCGCGATTTTGATTCTCTTCAATTGGATTATTAATGAGCAAATAAGCACATGTACGGTTGTTGCAGCCAGCCAAAGCAGGTAATTTTTTATTCCTGGCCAGCAAAATTTTCAATTCTTGATCGGATTTGTGGGAAATTTTTATTAACAGAAAGAACAAAAACCACGAAGGTGCCGTACACTCAACAAGTTTATCGTTAGCAGATATCATGCCAAAGCCACAACGATTATATGACAAGAATAAAGCACCAAAATTGCTTGGTCAACCGACCGTTGTTTATTTTCATGTTACGGGTAACATTCTATCCTTTCCCTACATTTTTTGGTCGTTCAGTTTCTTTTTATTTTTATTTTGCGTGTGTGTGCGCCCTTCTTCGGCATAGGTGAGTTATTCGAAGCTTTGACTCAATATATTGCTCTTTTTGTTGTTTTCCATAAAGTGTTGAGCCTTGATTCGGTGAACGAGGAATCAATGACATACGTAACGGATATTTTTCTAGCGCAAAGTTGGCGTGATCCAAGACTTCGATTACCATCAAATATGAGCGAAGAATATCGAATATTAGATGTTGAATGGTTGCACAATATTTGGCGACCTGATTCATTTTTTAAAAATGCTAAAAAAGTCACATTCCATGAAATGAGCATACCAAATCACTATTTATGGTTATACCGTGACAAAACATTACTTTATATGGCCAAGTACACAAACAAATGAAATTCTAATCCATAAATAATTCAATTCATGAACATTTAATTTGCTAATAATTAATTTTTTTTTATTATATGTGTGTTACAGATTAACATTAGTTTTATCATGTGCAATGAAATTCGAATCATATCCGCACGATACACAAGTGTGTTCAATGCTGGTCGAAAGTTGTAAGTAAACATATAGTAAACACTGTGAATATATATGTATTATCATCATTTAAATTGATGTTGACAATCTAATCCCATTTATTTTCTTTTGTCATTTTCACTTGACGATAGTGTCGCACACGGTACAAGATTTGGTATTCATATGGAATATGACCGATCCATTAGTTGTTAATGAAGATATTGAGTTACCACAACAAGATATATCACAAAATTTTACAACCGATTGCACCATTGAATATTCAACGGGTAATTTTACCTGTTTGGCAGTTGTATTTAATTTGCGACGTCGTCTTGGTTATCATTTATTCCATACGTACATACCATCAGCGTTAATTGTGGTTATGTCGTGGATTTCATTTTGGATCAAGCCGGAAGCCATTCCGGCACGTGTAACACTTGGGGTTACATCATTGCTGACATTGGGTAAACATAACGTACCAAAAAAAAAAACGCTAAATAACTCATAGAAGAATAACATCCAAATAATAATGCTACAACAATGTTTGCTTGTTTTCTGGCCACCATTTCAATTGCACCCCACTTCTGCTTCATTGATTCCAATATATGAACTAATGAAAGCCCGTTTTTTCCACCCGTTATTTTTACAATTTACAATTTAAAGCAACACAAAATACGCAGTCACAACAATCTTTGCCACCCGTTTCGTATGTAAAGGTAAAAATACATGATACAAATATTTATAAATATTACAAAAGAAAATTCAAATGGTTGTCTCAGTGACTTGCCAATAATGGACATAATTTTTTTTTTTCAGGCTGTAGACGTGTGGATGTCTTCCTGTTCGGTGTTTGTGTTTATGTCATTGATGGAATTTGCTATAGTGAACAATTATATGGGTACTGTTGCTACAAAAGCGATGAAAGGCTATTCAGAAGAGAATATAGCACAAGCTACGCAAACAGGTAGCAGTTCAAAGGTATGTTGTTTTGTTATTTGTGTGCTTAATACTCACCCTTTATTCGTCCCTTTTTTCCCCGAATTTGTTACGATTTATTCGAACGTGCCCATAAATCCACACATCTCATTTCTCTTTCTCTCTTTTATTTCTCTTCTCACCATTTTTTTATTGTTGTGGTTAGAGAGCATCTATTGATCATCGACCATCGCTTGCGCCACAGTATGATCAATGCTGCAATGGACGAGCAACGGCACTTTATATTGATAAATTTTCACGATTTTTCTTCCCATTTTCCTTTTTCATTTTGAACATCATGTACTGGACAACGTTTTTGTAAGGAAAAATGTAAAGAATACAAATGAATTGCAGATTTTTAACATGATTTCTCCGAATGTTCATTGTTCATTTTGCTCTGATTTTGAACCCTTTGATTCTGAATGCCGAGAAATAAAGCCATTGACGATGACGAAAAAAAAATTCAATTCAATTTTAAATTAAATTCATTTTTATTTTACTTTGTTGATTTTCTTTGTTGTTGTTGTTTACTTCGTTCGATTGTACATTTTTTTTTTAAATTTGAATAATTATATTCCATACAGTGGACAATGTAGTAGATTGGGCGATTTCCTTTCCCCAGGACATAGCAATAATAATGATAATAATAATAAATTTTTGAATGACAGAAAATGGGACAAGTATCAATTTTGTTTTTTCCCCCCTTTGTGAGATTCATTTAAGTCAAATTAGTGTTAATCTATCGAAAATTGTCCACAATATTAATTATTTATTTATCATTATATTAAATACATTGATTTTATAGTGTGTCTGTAAATAAGGATCACCATACAAAATAATAATGATGATAATAATAATAATAAAAACGACGAGACTTAAAACCCAAATTCCATTCTTAACCGCAATTTTTGCATAAATTTTTTCTTTTCTACTAATCACAATAAATTTTTGAATGACAGAAAATGGGACAAGTATCAATTTTGTTTTTTTCCCCCCTTTGTGAGATTCATTTAAGTCAAATTAGTGTTAATCTATCGAAAATTGTCCACAATATTAATTATTTATTTATCATTATATTAAATACATTGATTTTATAGTGTGTCTGTAAATAAGGATCACCATACAAAATAATAATGATGATAATAATAATAATAAAAACGACGAGACTTAAAACCCAAATTCCATTCTTAACCGCAATTTTTGCATAAATTTTTTCTTTTCTACTAATCACAAATATTTGACTAGATTCTGTTGTTTTTTGGTTGCTGTACTGGCCATTCATTCTACAAAGCGCAAAAGCATCTTTCTCTCTTAAATAAACAAATGGTTTGAAATTAAGATACCTGATTTTACCATGGTCGCCACATACTGTCATCAATGCCATTGGGATGTTCGCCATCAATACGATGTTGATTCAAAAAATTCTGATTATTTTGATTGTATTCATATAAATGGAAGCTACTGTGAAAATATTGTGAACCAGGATATCCAATTTGTTGTGCAGCTGCGGCGGCTGCCATAAGCGATGCATGCGGATGAGTCATCAAATGGTAATTGCTTGATTCTAAATCAAGTCTATGTTTATTCATCAATCCAATGCCACCATTCATATTATCAACAACGATTTTCACTTTATTTATTAGTTTGGTATTATCGACGGTGCCAAAGATCTTTGGCGATGGCAAATGATTTGGATTTGGACTTATTGTTGATGTCTCATCAACGTCCATTTGTTGTACACCATTTAAATTTTTCACTTTGATTGAACTCGTTTGAGCTTTAACACTGGAAAATGGTGACGATGATGATGATGATGATGATGATGATGATGTAGATGAAATTACCATATTGCCCGGATTCGATGATACAACCGATGTGTTTGCAATGATTTTCGATTCGAATTGATCGAATTTAATGAGTTTATTTGCTGTTGCCGTTACGGCTGCTATATCAGCCGAATCAATAGATGGTTTTCTTGCATTCATCTCAATTAAATTTTCGTAATCGGTTGATGTTGTTTGCGGTTTGAGAAGTGTCATTTCGGTTTTGATTGGCTTGTGCGGCAAATTATTATTATTCAATTGGGAATTAGTATCGATGTCATGGGCCGATGGTGACGTTACCAATTGAACGTAATGCGGTGGTACACGGAATGGTGTTGAGCTTGCGTCAATTAATTTTATTTCAGCCGAATCAATAGATGGTTTTCTTGCATTCATCTCAATTAAATTTTCGTAATCGGTTGATGTTGTTTGCGGTTTGAGAAGTGTCATTTCGGTTTTGATTGGCTTGTGCGGCAAATTATTATTATTCAATTGGGAATTAGTATCGATGTCATGGGCCGATGGTGACGTTACCAATTGAACGTAATGCGGTGGTACACGGAATGGTGTTGAGCTTGCGTCAATTAATTTTATTTCGCCGTATTCAAGCAATTGTGTCATGTCCTGTTTTAAAGAAAATTTTCCAAATTGTATGACCACACAGCAGCAGAGTAATTCAATCGACTAGCAGTGTGACTGCCGATTGATCATTTGGAAAACATAAAATAATAAAGTTATACAACATTTTCTCCTTACCGCTGGTTTGATGTCTTTGATAGCATGGGCTGGAGCGGCTATCGGTGCCGGATAATAAGATGAGGGCTCTAGTTTTGGAGTTACAATACCCGTAGTTTGTTTAATGCCTGACATTGGTTCTGGATTCGATTCTTGGTCCAATAAACTATCTCCATTTGATGCAGGTGATGGATGCACAATCACTTGTGACTGTTGTACGATGATTCGTTGACCGTTATTATTTTCGTCCTTTTTATCAAAGAATTTTGGCAAAAGATTTTGATTATAGAAAATAAATTGAAAATAGCAAAATCAATAAACGAACAAACAAACAAAATAGAACACAATTTACCTGATTCAATGGTACCGATGGTGATTTTATTCCATTTTGATCGGGAAACTCATTTGGTTTAATATTTGATGCGATCGGACCGCTACTATTCACAACAATACTTTGACTACAATACAAAAAGAAAAAAAAAGAAACGTAAGATCCAATGAATATATAATCGATGCGATATTTCCATCCAATGAAGGCTTATCTATTTTTCCCTTCAACAATATTTGAATCATAAATGAGTATTGAGTATCGGCAAAGAAGATACCCAGTAGGTATTACCTACCCATTTTTATCGACGGCTGTGCTTTTTGAAGTTGATGCTTTTGTTAAAGTATTTGTTGCGGAAACAACTGGATTAACCCGAGGGCAAATTTCGGTATCAATTCCGGCTATGCATTGATCCAAATGGCGTAAAAGACGTGTTTTGCATCCGCTATCGGATAAACTTGGTACCGACGGCAATGGTGGCGGTTCAGGCATTGATAAATATCGTGCCACCTCTCTAGCACAATCTGAATAGCCAGCTTTATATTTATCCGTCGCTAGAATGAATTCAATAAATATCAAACATTGAAAATACATATTTACATTGAAAATTCATAATTTTGTTTCTTCTAAAGTACAATAAAATACAATATGGAGTATGAAGTATGATATCGATATAATACCTTCATTGTCAATGTGACGATGCTTTTGAAAATGACGAACAGTCAATTCCAATATGTCGGCTTTTTCCAATTTGGTGTGCTTCGGCTGATGTACATCGCCGGTTTTGTTAGTATTTGCTTTGGTCGATTCAAGAATCAATGCCTTCAAAATGGCCAAACTTTGATTAATACGGGCACGTCGACGTTTTTCCATCAAAGGCTTATTTGTACGTTTTGTTTCTGGAAAAAAGATTGTTCATTTCATTCACGATGAATATTTTCCCGTCAAAATTAATCACAATTTGTTGTTTTACCCTTTCCTGTTGAATTAGTAGCTACTGTTTCGTGGGTACTCGAGGCGGCTGGCGAAGTAGCCGTTGATGATGATGGAGATGATGGTGTTGCAAGATTTTTTGAATTTGTATTGCTCGTTGTGGAATGGGAATTCGTATCTATGATGGTACAGAACAGGCCATTAAAATTTCATCAAACAACAATTAAATGACTCGAAATTCGCAACAGGAGCAAATTTCAGAATATCTCGAAAAACGATGGTTTTCATCTATTCACTGCCATTCTTATTGATAAACATTTAATAGTTAAATATAAACACAAAATTACCTGTTGCAGCTCCTTTATTTTTGGCTGATTCCTTATCTTTTTTCGTTGTCATTTTTCATTTTTAAACAAAATTTAAACAAAATATGACAACAGCCATAAAGCGAAATCTTTTCAGCCACTCACTTTACTCTCGCTCAATGAATGAGTGAACTGCACAATACGGTTTCAAATGATAAATTTGCATTGCATACAATGAGTCGAGATTTTAATTGACCACTGAATTTTTCTATAATTAAATTTAATCACTGAATAAGTTGATAAACCCGAACCGTTTTCAGCGTCCGTGCTCTCTATATGTTTTTATATTTTACGCTCACTAACAGAACGATTCTTCGTTTTGTTCACGGGGGTTTTTTCTTTGTCGTTCTATTTTATTTCCCTCGTTAATTGTCGCGCAAAAGTTCAAACTTTCATTATCATTACAATCATTTGATTCAGTTAATTACAGAGTGTTCCATTCAAAGACCATCAACCATTACTGTTAATAATATCTTCGGCAAATTATTCATGTTTGATTTCCATTGGCGATGGCCCCTGCATGCAGTATATTTACTCGCTTGATGAAGTTTATAGATGAGTGTTTTTTGAAAAAAAAAAACCTTGTTTTTTTTTTGGTTCGTTGCGTTGTTGTTCTTTGCTTGCTCTTTAGTTTGTTCGCGTGCAGAATAAATGGATAATCATTTGACAAAAATGCACAGTCGACAACAAACACCGAACAACAATTTAACAATTGAACATGAACAACCAAACGCATATACAATTTGCACACCAGACCACTAGCACCAGTTAAATAAACAAACAAACACAAAATAATAATTTATTCGGTACGCATTTTAATATTCAGAAATAAATTGATGTCGCACTTCATGTGGTGGCTACGGCATAAATACTTTTTTTTTCTCTCTCAATTTTCCGTAATACAATTCACTCGGCTGCTTTTTATTCGGATTTAATCAATTCACCGTATGCCTCAATTCAAGGAAAAACAATTAAGCTTTTTTCCCACTTTCTTTTTTCTATTATTTTTATTCTTTGAAAAATATTTTCGCAAAAACTTTAAAATTCGTCTCAAAATAGCGTTTCACAAAAAAAAAACCAAACACAGACTGAACTGACAGAACGCCGCTCAAAATTACGAAAAATTGATGTGAATGGCGAAAATTTGAAATGCAGAAACAAGTCTGTTCAATTTGACATCGTTCGCACGACTGAATGATGGAAAAGCGCCTTCAATAACCGTATGCTATTTCAAACAGTGCACAAAGCACACGACATAAATGGTCTCTCCACCTCATGCTCCTTTTTTTCTTTATCCATGTATAAAATACATATATTGATGTGGCACGAGTCAAATAAAATGATATTGTGTGGATGGTGGATGTGGAAAGAGAGATGCGAATGGTCTTGCTTTGGCCAAAAATAAAATAAAATAAAACGGCAAAACCAAAGTATACAGGCGCACACCGAAACGACTTTCGTGTCTGAACATCGGGAGAAGAAAAAAAGGAAACGAATGAAAAACAAAAGAGAAGAAGAAGAAGAAGAAGAAAAACAACATGAAAATTGTTGAAAATGATAAGAACAACAACAACAACAACAATAATAATAACATAAGCGACAACAACAACAAAAAAAAACCAAAAGGAAAATGAACGTAACGACAACAAGAAGCAAGTAGCAAGTGTACGTTGTACGTGTTGGGAATTGTCTGTTTGCTATGGCTCCTATACATGATTATATCCATAGAGAAGCAATTTTATAGTCATAGCTTTTGCCGACCGACCAAAAGTACTTATGCCATATTAGAGCCAACAACAGCCATTCGCATACTGTACAGCTCGTTGAATGAGCTCAGTGTTGTTGTTATTGTTGGTGGTGGTGGTGGTGGTGGTGGCGTATTCCTTTTTTTTTTTGTTATATTCTTTCGGCAATTGCTGTTCACTGTTCACGTCTCTTTTTGTTGTAATATATACAGCATACAACGTACTACTATATACACTTTTCACATTTTGCCGATTATTTTATATGTATATTGTGTATGCTGCATGGTGCTATAGATGAATCTATTTTGTGTATACTTTACACACAGATATCGTGTCGATAGCTGTGCTTCTATCGTTAATGTTGTTGTTGTTGTTGTTGTATATTTTTGCTCCCCTTTGGAAGTCATTCATCGCACTGTATTCTGGTGGCGGCATTATATTACATTGCGAATTGTTATATTGTACGAAGTGTGGTGAATGGCATTAGTAAAACTAAAAGGCAGCAAGCGCACATAATCACTTGCTGCCTGTCTGCCTGTTTGTTCGCTTGCTTTGCTTGCCTGCTGTTGCTGCTGCTGCTGCTGCTGCTGCTATTTGAAAAATATATCGCATAGATATAATGTGAATAATGTATAAGCGAGGTTACTATATCGTTAAAAGTAAAATGGCAAAATTGTATGCCATTTCCATTGGTATTTTATGGTGTGTGCACTGTGCACTGTGCACTGTGCTATATCGTTTCTAGTCTTTACTCCATGCGCCCTCTCATACAATATGTATACATATTTCAACAACAACAATAACAATATTACAATATTATATGCGATCCGAGAAAATCTATATATTTTTCTAGTACCAGTTTGGTGTAATAATAGCATGGTGCATGGTACCATTCAAGCTGATAATTCTCGGAACGAACATTCAGCCACACATTGCAAAACCACCATCCACACGTTTTCAATCCAAGCATTAATTCACCATTTTCAATATGCATATTATTCTATAGACGACACGATTTTTGTGACGATGCCAACCGATGATGATGATGATGATGATGATAACAGCAGCAGTAGCAGCAGTAGCAGCGAAAAAAAACCCACACGCACACATTGTAGGGGAGGCGAGTTTTCCATTTGAATGATTTGACGACAAAAAAAAACGGAATCACTAAAACCAACAACAACTAAACATGAACTTCGTTACACAGAGGAGTATGCAGTATGAAGCAGCATGGAATGAAGGAATGGGAGCAAAAACGGTAAACACGAAAGGAACTGAATTGAAGAAAACGAACGATTCGTGATAAAAAGATGACAGATGATACGTATGTTTGTAGTACAAACTTTGTACAGCTGGTAAGATTTGTAGTGATACGAATGACGTTTGGAAAAAATAATAAAAAACACGTATTAAATACTTGTATGTTGTCAACACTGACAAAGGCTATTCATCGATAGATGTCGATGGAATTTCGATTCCATGTTGATGGATTTTCAATAATGAATATCACTATTTATCACTTTCTATCCCAAAATTTTCGTTTCAATTTTCATGAATTAGACATCGAGAAGAATCGATAGAGATCATATTGATTTTCAGAGTGAAAGTGACAGAAATAGTGTTAAAAGGACACAAGAGATTAAAACTATTGCAATACGGTAAATAATATTGTGTTTGGACGACCAACGACAGAGAAAAAAAATCTCTTGAATTTTTCGTTTCGAACCACATATATAGGGATACACGTGAAGTCAAAAATTACAAAAACAATAACACGTAAATTTAGAGGTTGATGAAGACCCTTATTTCAGGTGATTCTACCACCATAATGCATTGCGGCCTGCGATTTTCTTGATCATATGTCTTAGTTTACACCTGAGTGGCATATTGCCATCAAAGAATGTGGGGGTCACCTTGGGCGGTATACCTCCAATGGAGCCCTTATACATAACTTTTCTACTTTTTTAATGTTATTGTTGTTGTAATTTTCGGCTTCACGTATCCCTAACCATGCCATCTATCCTGTTTTCCGCAGGATACTCCTGTTTTTTCAACAAAAATCCTGTAAAAAAATCAATCCTGTGTTTGAGGCGAAAAACCTGTATTAATCCTGTATTTATCCTGTAAACATTGTATTCACAATTCACCGGATGAGAATTTTTTTGTGAATGCACAATAGTTCGGAACGCTCCCCAAAAAAAAGGCAGCGTTCGCCGAAACGAAACAAATGTCACACATACATACGTTTCGTTGTTGTTTCGACATTTGAACGCCATTTTTACTTTGTCATTTCATTGTACATTTGTGCGATATACTTATTGCGTGTAATATTATTTCCTTTGATTTGTTTCTTTGTTAATTAAAAATGTCGAATAAAGGGAAATGTGTTCTAAATGATAAATTGAAAGCGAAATATCCATATTTGGAAACGACTGAAAGTAATAGTGATATTTTTTGCAAAAAGTGTAAAGGCTATTTTTCAATCGCATCCGGTGGCAACGCTGATATTGTTCGACATTTGAAAACATCCAAACACACCGGCGCCTTGTCTGCAGCTTCATCCAGCACGAAAATCGATAAGTTTTTCCCTTCAACATTCGATTCCACCACAGCTGCGAATGAGGCCACATGGGCATTTCATACTATCGATGCCAATCATAGTTTTAAATCAGCCGATTGTGCCACAAAGATTTTCCGAACATGTTTCGAAATGAACAAATTCACTTGTTCCAAAACAAAATGCCAAGCAATCATCGTTAATGTGTTCGCACCAGAAGTGCAGAGAATGGTCCAAAAAGAATTATCACAACGTCGCTATGTGTCGATTTATACTGATGCTTCTAACCATGGATCTATTAAGATATTTCCCGTTCTCGTTCGCTATTTTAATCCGACGGCTGGAGTTTATGTCAAAATATTGGATGTTTCTGCGAAAGGCGGTGAGACATCAACAATTATTGGTGATCTATTGAAGAAAACGGCAGGAGATTATGAGTTAGAGAAAAAAATCGTCGCGTTCTGTGGTGACAATGCCAAAGTAAATTTTGGGGGCGAAACGCGAGGTGGACAGAATAATGTATATTACAGGTTGAAAGAGTGGCTGCCGCATTTAATTGGCATTGGATGTGTGGCACACATCTCACACAACGCTCTCAAACATGCCTGTGATGTGATGCCGTTTGATGTGGAGTGCGTAATTGTAAAAATATATGCTTATTTCTACATTTACACAACACGTGTGACGGCACTACAACAATTTTGCGATGAGGCTGGAGTCGAATATATTAAGCTATTGGGCTATGCAAAGACAAGATTTCTAGCCATGGGACCAGCCATCAAACGCGTATTACGACTGTATGAACCCTTGAAAAATCTTTTTCTTGGATTGCAAAAAGGGGAAAAACTTCTTAAACAATTTTTTTCGAATCCATTGTCAAAGTTTTGGTTAAATTTTGTGCTAGAGCAGGTACAAGAAGGTTTTCATTTCATTTTTTTGTTTTGCTATTTAAATTTTAACGCAATTTCCATTTTCGTTTTGTTCAGGCTGAGTTATTCGCGGAAAGCGTGTTGAAAATCGAAGGCGATGAAGTGGCAGCCATCGAAATCGTTCAATATTTGGATGAACTCGTGACAACTTTGAAAATGCGACGGACCGATAACTTCTTATCGTTTCAGGCTGAGACAGAAAGGCAGAAGCTTGTCGATGAAGGATACTCTGTCGAAGATATAGAATCTACTTGTCATGAATTCTTTGGTAATTTGTCCGAGCTTCATTCGAATGTTCGTCGATTTGTTACAATTTTAAAATCATCTTTCAGACGATGCGTGCGAATATATCGATTTGTGGGCAGGTCCAATTATGGAATTAAAGATTTATTCGTGGGCGATGTTACGCAAGGTGCCAGTATGGAACGATGTGCAGCTAGTGATGAGCAAACTGAACGACTTAAAATTATACGACGCAAATGAAAATTCTGCAAATTTGCATAAGGAATTCGGATATGTTAAGAATTATTGCTCGGATGCCAAAATCAAAAATTGGAAGGATGGAAATGTTCCGATTTCGAAGCGTTGGGTTGAAATATTCACTCATTTGGACACTGAGAATTGCAATTACAAAGAAATGGCAGCAATAGTAGAGTATATTCTTTG
>GL502506.1:1741102-1772726 GCA_000149185.1 Mayetiola destructor
TAATTTATTCAACATCAAGCATTATTTCCAAGTTTCTTGGCAGTGTATTTTTTTTTTCAGTTGATTAAATACAGACAGCAAACAGTTTCAAAGTTTCGAACACACACAAATAACTCGTGAATATGCGGTCAATCAGCTTTTTTGTACATCCATTGATCATTGTTAAGGGCTGCACACTGCACACCAGTTAAACAGTCGATTGAATGGCAGTTTGGAGTTAGCTGTCAAATTGAAATTGTCTACCACTTATCCATTCACTAACCAACCTTTAACTTCCGAAAAGGGTTCATTTAAATGTTGAATGTGAATGAAAGAGTTTCGTACAATGTTTCAGCATTAGCATTGCTGTTGCTGATGTTCCAGTTCATAGTTAATTCACAAACAAAATCATCAAGCACTTGCCGAAGTCCGTGAATTAACATTGAATATATGTATTTGGTTTTGTTTTATCATTTCATCACCACCGTTTCACCGTTGCTGAATTCAACCATATCGAATTTAATGTAATAGCATCAATATACATGCACACAAACACAAACTTTTCCTCATCGAACTCAAACTCTGGCATCACGCAACACGCAAATATTTATAAACACACACAAATAGTCAAAGTCAAATGGCTATGATGCCGCTGGGGAACTGGTTGAACAAGTTTTGTGTGTATTTCATGCTCAGTGTTTGGTATTCCACTGTTTAATGTTCGTCCCTATACAGTTGGTTAAACTTATCCAAACTGGTGTTAACGAAACATATTATTCGAACGTTTTGTATTTGCCTTTTTCTCGGCATTTAGCTTTCGACCGAATTAATACGCTTCGTTCACGGTAACATCAGCTCAGTCAGCAATAAAATAGCATTTGGTTATCTGAACTATATTTATGGTTTGTGATGCTTTGAACATCTTGAAATCTAAAATCGGTGCCAATATTGCTACCGGTTAGATTTCAGCAAAATGAAAAAAGGTAGCACAGAATATCTTCAATGCGACCAAGCTCAAAATATTCAATGTAATATTACACCGAAAATATACAGACATTTCTAAGGTGAGGACATACCAAACACCATGACCATGTACCAATATTGTGCAACATTTCAGTATTTTATGGGTTTCATTTGATGATATCTCAATAGAAGTCTGACAGTTTCAACAGTTAACAAATGAAAATTATGCACACTCATACTCCACATCTTTGGCATATATAAGAACAAATAGAATTCGAACATCAAACAGACTTTGAGCAAAACGTTACAAGCAAAAGATACTAACGGACGAATGAACGAATGAAGAATTAAAATGGAAAAACCGACAACAAATGACAAAAGCTAAGCGCCAAACTGGGTGAAATTTGGAAGGCAACAGAGAGAGATGGAGAAAGAGAGAGAAGAGAAACAAAATGAAATGAATGTAAAAACATTGAGATATGGCTGGTGAATAAAAACAAGCGCATGTAACAAAGGATAATAATAGCATTTGCTACCCGTGGAGTTGAGTCGGGTTATCGAGAAAAGTTGTGGCAACAAATACACGCACAGAGTACAAAGTGAAGATATTTCTCGGTTGCAAGCAATGAACGAATATGGACAGAAAATAGCAAATGGCAAGTAGCGAGACGATAAGTGCTTTTTGTGCGAACCAATTTTTTCTCTTCGCTTTTCTCTATTCATTTCTATAACTTTCTGCAAAGTGCAACCCAAACTTGTGCATGCATATATTTTTTTATACACTCATTCGTATGTTGTATGTATTTTGTGTACATAACGCCTTTTTTCGTCTTATGCTTTATGCCACACTTTTTGAACGAATGCATATCGCACACTCATTCTTTACTCCACAAAAGCCATTGTGCATTAAATAAAACACCCCGATGAACGATGAACAATGTGCACGAAAGAACCATGCACACAGATCATATATACAGCACACATCATACACGTTTGAATGTTTCCCAATGCACGCGTCACACTAAAAACTAAAAGTGTATTCAGGGATTTGAAATTCGAAAGTTTTCGATATGAAGCGTTGTGTTCAGTGTTCAGTATTCATGCTCAACATTAAACATTCAACGTTGAATTTTATGTGTGTTTCACAAAGTATTCAGCAGTCAAAAACGTTAGAATTCGTATCTTGTTCAAAAATGTTCACTATTATTATGGAAATGGCATACGGAAAAATGGATGGCATTCAGAATGTGTAGAGTGTAGTTTGTGGATTGTGGATACCCGTTTTGTCTGTTCAATGTTTCATAGCCATTGTTAATTTATTTATTTTTTTCATTCGTTTTTCTTTGGCTGTTTAAGTTTGTCGTTGATCTTTATGTTCAGATTTTATCAGTGGCATCGGTTCGGATGGAAAGTTCTACAATTTCAACGTTCGCTTGTATATTTTCTCTTGTTTGCCTGTCGCAATGGAACGAAAATAAACGTATTTGCATTCAAACTAAATGCCATAGCTTTTATAGCTCACTTTTTGTATTATTATCGTCGTCAGCCATAGTTGAACAATGGCATACGAAGTTTCCATTGCATACAGCTTCTCTGGGTTCCTTTCCGGTTTTTCTTCCACCTTATTATCCTCGATGTGTGTGCGTCATTGTCATCGTCATTTTTGTTTTCATTCTACAGATTTTTCGTTTGATTTTTACTTTTGTTCGCATTTTGCCTCCAATCTCAAATGCCTGTGCAAATGGTGCACTAACAATGGATGCACAATTCACATCATCGAACACATGGCACACTATGGAAAATTTGTCACCATCCAGATATTCAGAATCCAATGTTCGGTGTTCGGTGCACGATAATTCATTCGATAGATAACAACTTCAGCTTTAAAATGAAAATGGAATCTAGCAGTTAAGTGCATGATGGCTTGTGGAACATCTATTTGAGCATTTGAATTGATGGAATCGAGTGCTTGAACGTACAACTGTATATTTGTGAGCTGTATAATAGATTGTTGAGCGATGTGCGAAACAAACATTCAGATTAGTGTGTGCCTGTGAGTTTCGAATGCATCAAAACTATTTATATGTTCAATGTTGTATGGAATGATACAAAAGGATCTACACAATAAAAAAACGCGCTATATTTCATACTCTGCACTCACAGTAAACGGCAATATCATTACGGTAGCTTTTGAATACACAAATGTGGCCACTAGCATTCAGATCAAATACACGAATCCTATTATTTGTATGCCAACCACAGTCATACGCATACGAGAGTGTACGGATTTTTAAATGTGTGTATTTAGTTGATGTTATTTTGGGTAGATAAATGAGTTTTTGCTCGGTGAGCAATCGAACAGTACATCCATTGTGGCATTATTTGTATTAAACACTCTAGAGACAAAAGCTCATCGCTAATACTCATGTGCATGACATTAACGCCAATATATTGTACCATTGTGCTATTCACCTATGTGAAATTTGAATGGCAATATGCCATGTCATGTCATCGTACCTGTTCGATAATTTTAACGTTACTTTACATTAGGTATCGAAAATTCATGTTCGGTTGATGTGGAATCGGTATTTCCGAATTGGAAAATTGAATTAAAATCAGTGCTAAAAGCTGCTGTCATACCAGCCAAATGTGCCAAAGATGATGTATAATCAAAAAATTTAATATTGTTATATTTTATAAGCAATCGACGGATACGAAGCTATTCTGTGGACCGATTTACTCATTCCTTTTTGCAATCACCATTTGCACACCTAACGGAATGGTATATAATGTACACTGTACACATCACTCGTTTGTCGTTCTGTCTGCTGTCACAATGTTGGGCCACTTTTCTCAGAATACCATTCTTTTGCCATATAGCATACGAATAAATTTAACGTTAAGTGTGCTAAAATTATGTGTGTATCAATTCACTTTGATCCTTCCATGTGGATACGATAAAACACACACATTCCACGATGAGATACATCCAGTCTGTAAATGGTAAAATGCTCAAGGTACTAAGCATACCTAAGCCGGATAAAATGTACAATCCTTATTTGTGTCAGAGTGACAGAGAGTTTGTCAATGACATATATGTTAAACTTATAGGCTAAGGGCTACTATAGCCTACATAGCTTTTGGGTATCGCTATAAAAATCACACACAACATTGGAAACAAAGTAAATTGTTTCGTAGCTTCTTTTGAATTTTTCCATCCAATTTCAAATGTTTGATTTTATTCACGTGAAAAGTTTCGGAAGGCATACATTGTGTAGCTCATGGATTTTGGCCTATGGAAATGAAAATCTCTACAGCTTAATGTGTATTTGTTGTGTATTTTCTGTATACATCAACACAAAATAATAATAATAAAATTACAGTCGACACCCAAACATTTGCAGCCATTCAACTTATTTAAGCTTGATTCTCGGTATTTTGCAAACACCAGAATTCAGATTAACCAAAACTTCATTTACGGATTTGTTAGAGAAAAACTTTGCGCTTTTCCATTTTGTTATTTACACATTTGGGATCGAACTCATCTCTCAACATTAACTGTATTATACATATAGTAAATATAAATATAGATAATAGATATGCTGTGAGCTACCGTGAGTTGAATGAGTGAACAGTGAACCATGAACAGTGCATAGGGTATTGAACATTGAACAGATGCCAAAAGCCAAAGGCGAAGCCAAACATCGAGAGAGAAAAATACAACAACAATAAAATCGCTTCATCTGAAAGGATGACAGAAATGCTGTTGTGGTTCTATTCACACAATTGCTTTTGTTCAAAATATTTTCCAACAAAATCCGAATATTGCTTCACAAAATATAAAATATAAAATGCATGTACGCTGAATGCTGGATAAAGTTTTTCTGACTAATGTGATGGCTGAATGGAAAATGCATGCTTTTTGTATCGTTCAGATAATGACGGTTGGGTGGTAGTTGGTGGTTGGTAGTGTGTGCAGTGTGCACTCAATTTCGAGCAAACTTAAAACCAAAACAAAACATTCACAATTTGACATCAGTACAGAGAAAAAGCGTTAGCACACGTTTCAACTCAAACGAATATTAAGCAAAGAGAAGAGCGAAAAAATAAGATGGTTGTTTTTGGCACGTTTCCGTTCATTCACATAGAACCGTATAACAATGCACTTTTTTCTTTTACGAGACCACGGGTTGTGAGAAAACATCAAGATGGCAAAAGTTTTTCATTCGAAGCGCAAAAAGACACTTCCACTCAACAGACATTATTTCAAAAGATATGAAGAAGTGCAGCAGCAAAATGAATAATTCCAATGACAACAGACATTGTGAATTGTGATACGAGATACGAGAGATTCAATCAAAAAGGAAACGGACAGTCATTCACATTCTATTTTTATGCTATTATTTCTGATGAAAACTTCAATTGATGCTTTTTGCATTGTTCTCTTGATTTTCTTTCATTGAAAATTGAAATCGAACAATGGAATGGGAATGAATAACGTCATGCCACTCGATTAATAGTTTGAATCATTTTTGGTATCGATGATGATAATTTCCGAGAAATTGTTGACATTATACCAATCCAGCTTCAATATCACAGCGATAAAATTCACCATGAATGTAAAACTTCTTAACTGGCGAAATCGGGAAATTCACAATTTGCATTTGAAAATAGTTTAGCAAGATTATACTCTCAAAAATTCAAAGTGGAAAAATAGCCACATTCTCTGTGTTCTCTAATTTCAGTGTGTTGCCATGTAAGTTAACATGTAAGCCTTACACAAAAAGCAAGTCAAAAGATCTCTGGAGAAAGTTTTGAAAGTACAAAATCAGAATGCAGATATCATAGATGGCACATTCCAACAAGCAGACATGCATCGTTTCATTTTGAAATAATACTTTCACAGCAATCGCTGTATGTACAAATAGTTTGCGATTCAAATGTAAATGTAATGGCGGTCGTTCTTTTCGATACTTCTCCAAAAACTTCTTAAGAATGGACGCTTGCAACTCATTCGTAGGGACAAGAATTACGATTGCCAAAGTTAAACGTTAATTGTACCCGATATTAGCCACAGCTCTTGGCGGATGAATTTAATGTGACGCCAAAATTTGCATAAAACTCAATGTCAAATGAAAATCATTTGATTCAAAATTGTCACTCGACACCAGGCAAAGTCAGACCTTAACTTTTGTTTGATTTTTATCATTTTTTCGCGCAACAATGTATACAAGGATGAGCTCAATTCGAAAAACAATGAAAGGATACCATATTCCAGTTTCGAAATAGTTAACTTTTGTGATAGCGAATGGTAAAATAAATAAAAACTATTTAAAATTGCACTTAAATTCAAATGACCAAATAAATATTGGTTTCAGTATCACCCTAAATACCAAAAGGAAAATAAACTAAAAAGATGAACACGAAACAGATTCAACTTCATAGCACTGCAAACTGTAAATAGTGAAAATGTTTGCTTAGCATGCATTCATTTCGCAAAAGAGAAAATCATAAATTTTTCTTGAGTATTGAATGCAATACAAAGTTGTACGGAAAGTATTAGGAAATATTTGGACGTTTGTCTGGAGTTTATATTCATAAAGAGAGCGTGCATTGTGCCATTGCAAAATAAAAATGCTCAATGCTGAATGCTCAAGTCACAAGACTCAAGTCCATTTTGAGATGTGATTGTTCTGTTTGTGAAATGTTCAATGTTCATATAACTTATGGAATATTTTTCACATGCTTTCAATATGGAACAATGCATTTCCACCTGAAAAAAAAACGGTCTGCAGCATAAATTTTCTCATCGTTTATTATGCGCTCGCATGCAACTTGTCTGTCGACCAAAGTTTTTATTCATTTTTCCTGAAAAGCCTTCAAAATAACCGACTCAAGTCCAACTTTTTGTTGTTTTTTCTCCTATTCCATTTTAATGGATCGCTTCTGCAGAAAACATTGGACATGCTTAAGGCTTAAGAACTGAAGTGCTACCATTTACCATTCGATATGTTTGAAACATTTTGAACTTACCTCAATCAGATTAGATAGTGCGGTAACTTCGCACCCTAACAACCATAAAATGAATGTTGAAAACATTTTCCCAGATAAAATCCAAATGGAAAAGTGAGAAGTGGAAAATAAACACGCTGAACATTTGAAGAGATTCGAATTCAACCAAATTCAAACAAAACTTAAATTCGGAAAATTGTGTGCTCTTTTTCCGTTGTGTTCATTTGAATCGGTTCATCTTTTCAGTGGTCGATGAAGCAACTTTTTATGTGTATCACTTACTATTTGCTTGCTACTTGAGCTTCGCCCATAAAATATGTACGTTTCATGTGTATCGAAGCGTTCGCCAATTTACGGAATAATATCATGAGAATTGTTTACTATTGGACAGCACGAACAACGAACATATATACAGTGATCGCAATCCACAGCTATTTTTTATTTCTAACGTCAACGGCATACATAACTCCAGGAACATTCTATAACGATAAGCTTCAATGTATTCAAATATGCAAAAATACAATTCATGTACAACATTGGTCGTTGGTTTGTTGTCTTCGTTTTTCTACTGTATTTAAAATCGAAAACATTGGAGCATATGTGTTTCAGTGTTACATGCATTGTAACATTATTTGATGTTATTTTTGATCGTTCTTTCTTTCTTTCTTTCTTTTTTTTCGAAATCGTACCGCTTATCGAATGGATATTGCATAGATACAAACTACAAATGTATATTACATTTTTGTTTTTGTTCAACTTAACCAATCCATTGCAATGCATGCCAAAGAAGAACATGAATATTTGAAAATGTGCCGCTATTAAGTTGCATTTCTCGTAATCAAATGGAATGTATAAGCGATGGGATTCAAAGAATTTGGAATTTAATGATTTTGACATAGTTGAAATTATTGTTGTGCAAAAAGGATCACAATACCTAATGAACAGTGCATAGTGTAACCTAAAAACACACACGTTCAATATCCGACAGAGATTCCAACCGTACCCAAATGAAGAATGTCACATTTTCAGTCATCAATCTTTGTTTGCCATTCCGAAATAAATGCAAATAGCATTGTGGTGTTCAACTACATCCCATTGTCAAAAATTATTCCCCCTGATTCTCCTAATTTGCACACAAAATTTCATTAGTTTGCACATTTCCTCTTCGTTATGCTATAGCAGACAGGGTGCAAACTGGGCACTGAACATTGTATGACCAAAAGAAAATGGAATGAACCATCCAAAACAATAAAACAACAAACTTCATACGGAAAAGAATAGACTTATTCCTGCAACAGAAGAAAACTGACAATCCATATCAAAGCCGTATATAAAATATATACTACTTTGTGGCTGAATTTATTCCCTGGATAAAAAACCAAAAGAGAAAAAAGAATTTCACAGCAAAATTTTGTATGCTTGCCAATTGTTGTCGATCGTAAAGCGAGAAAGCGCCTCAACTCGATTGTAATGCATGATAAATGTATGGCAGTTTTTATGTGGCATTTGAATTTATCTGACATTTTATTTTGTTGTTTGTTGATTGTGTGTGCGAATTGTATATTTGATTGTCGAAAAATGTGTATGGCATTGCATTGTTGTCTAACGATTGTACAGAAAGGGCACGAAAAACTGTGGTCGATGTTACAATGTTCAGAATTATTTTCTCTCGATGGACCTTTTGGTTGAACATGAGCAAATCAAATGCATACACAAAAAAACGAACGAACATTGAACATTCAAAAATTCAACAAAGCAAATATCATCGATGAACACTGAGCACTAAGCACTGAACACACGTCATGAAAAAGACCGATGTGCAAAAGAATGAAAAACGACCAGAAGAATTGTGTGTCGGTATGTGTGTACTATGTGTGCGCATATGGTATCGTTCTCGAATGTGGTAAAAACCAAAATCGCTTTTAACTCCATCATTTGCATTTTGTGTGTGAGTGGTGAGTGCTTTTAAATGGAAATTGTCGAATCAAAGTGGGTATCTCTTTTTCAAAATGCCTTCAACATTTGCACATTTGCCATATTTCGAATGATATTTGCACAAATATATGATATGAATGAGGACTTTAAGTTCGGCATTGTGCCCCACAGATACTTTTATGGTTAGTTCGGTTTATCCGTAACCAATGTCTGTTTTCTGGATGTTTGGGTATATGGTGTATGGCTATACAATTATATCATGGGTTTGTATGTGGCAGCATTTGAAATACACTTCTGAATGACTCTGAATGAATGAATATTCGAAATTTATGGTTTGAGAATGGAGAACAGTTTTTGCCTCGGTCGATTTGCCAACAATTCTCTGTCTTCGTTCGATTTAATTTTGTTCTTTCTTTTTCGTTTTTGTGACGTTCTTCATTCAGCCCTAAATGGAAGGGATTTCATGTGAGAAATTTGGATTTTATAAGTGCGCCATCATCCTTCATGAAACAAAATATTTCAGTAAATCGAATGTTAGCTGTGGGCACATACTGAATACTGAAGCGCACACATTTCGAATATTGATTTCCAACAGAAAAAAATATTATGTACAAATGGCTTTGAGCATTTTTGTTACTTCAGCCAAATCGAAATGAAATGTTGCTGCCGCATTGAAGCAAATAGCAAATGGCAGGATGATTTGATGTGAATATAGGCGAGTGTATGTCAGCATGTCTATCCATTTGTGTTGAGATTGGACTCAAGAGATATGGCTATGGAATTGAACACTCAACACTGAACCAAATATACCGGGTTTTACGTGTGTGCAATTCACTCATCTACAATAACATCGACATATCGGTATGTCAATAGCATTATCTGTCCATTTTGATCTGCTTGCAAATAATTTTTGATTCTTGATTTTTCCTATTAAGCCCCCAAACTTCATTCATCCATAGTTATGGCCAGTGGCTGAAATTGACATTCAGCCGTGAAGTCGATAACTAAACCGAGTACGATTTTGAACATACATATAAAAAGGAAAAGACAAGCATGGAATATCATATAATTTTAATGCAAACTGTATCCTCATCGGCAAATCTAATATGTATTTGGATTAAGTGTGTGTGGTTGTTGTAAGTTTTATGTTGCGTCCAGCATATGCATAACAGTTTGTATCAAATTTTTTGCTAAGAGCTTAGGGATTATGATGGGCCGCATTCGAAATTGGTCGACATTGCGGAAAATTGTATATACATTAGGTTAATTTTTGACGAAGGATCAAATTATATATATGATGACCAACGACCAACAAGCAAACCCCCTATTTATGCCGATGCTTTAACTAAAGTGATCAACGGAATTCGTTCATTCGTCTCCAACTGTGAACAGTGAACATGAATGTTTATTTGATAATGCTTTCAAGGAATAGTTTCTCATTTCATCGTAGATCTCAACACAAAATCAATGTACCGCCTCTGACCGTTTCACTTCCGAAAACATATTGATTTCGAATTGGATATGTGTATATGGAAAATGATCTGAAGATAAGCTTTTTCGAAATGAAATTTTTCTATCAACATCAATCGCACTGTTTGTGATTCAATCTACTTTTGAATGCACCTTTTTTGTGATTTCAACATTTCTTATCAATTTTTATAGATATTGACCAGTAACCGCAAAGGCCAGCCAAATTTTTTAAATTGCTTTCGAATCAAGCAAAATTATCTCGGGATTTTGTGTGTGTGTGTGTGACTCTTGCTCCATCGAATTATTGTCCCCTTTTCATTTATGGTTATGTTTGAAGGAATCCAATTAAAAAAATTCATTATTTCTTGAATTACGACTACTACTATTTATTATTTATATTGATGATGTTTCATTCGTTTCATTTGTTTGGTCAAACAACGAAAAATTGCAACCCCATTCAATTCACATATACCAATCAAGAGCCAAATCGCATTGCATTATCCCATCCGAATTCATTTGGAATAATGGACCACATTATTTTGTTGATGTTATGGCTTTGTTAAATATGATTATTATATCCGTATAACACAGAAGATTGAAGTTACTTTCATCGAGTATAAGAAAAAATGAAGGGCGACATGAATTTGATGCGTTTGCCAGAAAATGTTCTCAAAACATCATCGCCAATGAAATTATGCTGAATAGTTGCAACCCGTACGATGGCACTTCCTTTTTTTCTCGAGCTTATAATAATGTTGTGAAGCACTTGGCTAACGTCTAACCATTTAAAGCAACATTTTCGCAAAATGGTTCATGTATAAAGGAAATATAATGTTCATGTGCTCATCATACGGCCATTAGAACTGCGAACATTCACATCTGAAACAATGTTGGCGTTGCTACTTCGTTAATGGCCCAACGAATAATGTTTTTATTTATCATTAATGCATAAAGTTGAAAATTTGCTGAACTAAGCGAGCAGAAAACTGTTGAGATATTAAAATCATAAAAATGAGCGTTCGTTCGCCTCCTGCAGTAGTTCGAATAAAATTGAATATCTTACGGTCCTGGCACGAAGCTTCTGACTCTTGCTCCATCGAATTATTGTCCCCTTTTCATTTATGGTTATGTTTGAAGGAATCCAATTAAAAAAATTCATTATTTCTTGAATTACGACTACTACTATTTATTATTTATATTGATGATGTTTCATTCGTTTCATTTGTTTGGTCAAACAACGAAAAATTGCAACCCCATTCAATTCACATATACCAATCAAGAGCCAAATCGCATTGCATTATCCCATCCGAATTCATTTGGAATAATGGACCACATTATTTTGTTGATGTTATGGCTTTGTTAAATATGATTATTATATCCGTATAACACAGAAGATTGAAGTTACTTTCATCGAGTATAAGAAAAAATGAAGGGCGACATGAATTTGATGCGTTTGCCAGAAAATGTTCTCAAAACATCATCGCCAATGAAATTATGCTGAATAGTTGCAACCCGTACGATGGCACTTCCTTTTTTTCTCGAGCTTATAATAATGTTGTGAAGCATTTGGCTAACGTCTAACCATTTAAAGCAACATTTTCGCAAAATGGTTCATGTATAAAGGAAATATAATGTTCATGTGCTCATCATACGGCCATTAGAACTGCGAACATTCACATCTGAAACAATGTTGGCGTTGCTACTTCGTTAATGGCCCAACGAATAATGTTTTTATTTATCATTAATGCATAAAGTTGAAAATTTGCTGAACTAAGCGAGCAGAAAACTGTTGAGATATTAAAATCATAAAAATGAGCGTTCGTTCGCCTCCTGCAGTAGTTCGAATAAAATTGAATATCTTACGGTCCTGGCACGAAGCTTCTTTTACTGAGCTGATATTGGCATTTGAATTTTGATGTAAGCCTCACCTTTTTTGAGAATTCATCCATTTTTTTTGGCACTGAAACAAAATCCGGGAAATTGTTTTTTAAACACAAATTTGTTTTATTAATCTTATTAAAAAAAATCGATTGAAGTGGGTATGATTGAAATATCTAATTAATTTTCCAGAAATGAAACGAAATCGGTTAAATTGGCGAGTAAATGATCGGATGTTTGATTTTCGATTTTCTCTGCTGGCGGTCGTTTTGGCAATATCAAACGAGGACTACCTTCTTGAATTTCCCATCCCAAATTGTTGCACAACTCGGTTATGACATCAGACGTTTGATTTAACATGTTACACAGTTTGTCCTCGAAAATGGATGTGTATGCTTTGGAAATTAATTCAACCGCTTCTTTGTATGTTTTTTCTAGAAAAAAAATAATTAACAACAAACAAATTAAATGGATCATTTTCTTTCACTTTTACACTAGTTTGTGCACAAAGTGAGAAGTATATTTTAGATTTTTATGTTTACCACGCAATTCGAACATTATTTCGGCAACGGTGTTCGACCATTCGTAGTTGATAGCTTTGAAAAAACCGGCAATATCATTATTCCAAAGGCATATATAAACATCGTGAATCTTTTCCATTTCAACATTTCCTGTTTTTACATTGGTCGGAATACGTTTCCACAAGAATCGAGCACTAGAGCTGTTAAACAGAAACAAATTCTCAAAAAATTAAATAAAAACGGAATGCTTACTAATTTTCTATTGTCTTCTGACTTCTTTTCAGAGATCGATTAACTCACAGATCATTTTTGTAGAGATAAGCGGCTAAGAGTTCCGCGTACATTCGGGCCGAAATTGTTCCGCTTGGAGACTGAAACAAAAAAGAAGGAAAAATTTGATGAATCATTTCGATCCGTAAATATTCAAACATGAAGTACAATCGAAAACTATGCAACTCACATCAAGTTCCTGATTCTCCATCATTACAATCAGTTGTTCAATTTTGCTGGCAAACATATTCGAATCCAAAACGTTCAAACTGTTTTCAGACCACTTGGAATTATGTTATAAATGCGGCTTTGCTCGTAAAAACTTAAATCGCAGTGAAAAGAATTAGTCTATCGCATTCTGTGTTCGAAGATGTTTGTTTTCACATGTTGACAGTTGCGGCGAACTGTCAAATACAACGAACTTCACGCATAACTGGGAATTTGTTTCGGCACATTGAATCGAAGGCGAATTCGGGCAACTGTCAAATTCATATTGAACGTTGAACATTTATAGAATTTTAACACAATTGGAATCCCATTCAAATTGGTAGATTTGAGCGAATCTTTATTTTGATATATGTTTCTAAATGGATACAGACAAATGACGTGTGCGAATACATATACTTATTCGTATAGTTAAATCATGAATGAATCCAGAGTACATTATTTCTAAGGACATGAACGAATAGTGATTGTAAAATAATAAAATAATAATTAAAAAATATTAAAGAGAAAAAAAAATAATAGAAAAGCACGTTTAAAATGAAATTATGAATTGTTTAAATTAAAATTATGAGAAAAATCATCCCGTCAGCATGGGCCCAAGTCTCATTCCTGTGCTCATCCTTTTTTTTAAGAAATCCAATATCTGTAGTAATACTTTCAACGTTCACGACTTTATTATTTTGTGAATAATTTTTTCGGACCGTAATCATTTTTCAGAGCCATTTCCGGATAAATTGAGAATATCATCGATATGGGCTGATTTTGATAAATCATGACTCGAGAAATTTTCAGCAAATTTCATCATTTTCGTTGGTGACGGTGACACCAAATCCGAAATTGAAAATTGCTTTTTGTGCGGTGAATTTGATGACGATTGTTGATTGACAGCGGACACTGCAAGATCGGCCACACTAAAATTATTATAGCTTCGAGATGCTGGCGATGCGGAAGTTTCACGATTATAGCTTCGAGATGCCGGTGATGCGGAAGTTTCACGCGATTTTGATTCACTTTTTGAACTTGTTTTCGGCGGTTTCATCATCATGGCATTTAATGCATCTTGTTGTAGCTTTGCATACATCGATGGATTCATGAACATATTGTTTGAAGCTAATGCTGATTTCGAAAGTGGATCCTGAAGACTGGCATATTTTCCAGAGCCAGTTGCCGCTGCCATTGAATTGCCAGCATAAAGAGCCATCAGTTCTTGTTGTGCTTTGTCTAATGCGACACTGGATTGTGAATAATATGGATTCGGAATCGATGAACTGCTCTTTGATGAATATTGAGATGATGGTGGTAAACCTTGGCCGGTAGCTGCAAAAATACTTGCCAAATCGGCCGATGATTGTTTGCCACTCTGCGCAAAAAGAAGTGAATTAAGATCAGCATTTTTGTTTGCACCGCCACCTGTGAATAGATTGCCCAGCATATCCATGGATGCATTCAGTGTAGCAAGATCTGAATTGTTTTTATTGCCTTGTTGTTCATATTGTGCTCGGAATAACATCGAAAGATCAGCAGCCGATGCACCGGGACCGTAAGATTGGGCCATTAACGTTGCTAAATCTGGCATTTTTGCCTGTGAAAGTAAGGACATGTAGTCGTTCAGTTGATTATTATTTGCTGCCTGTTTTTTCGATGAAGATGAACCGGATGAGCCCTTTCCAGAGTTTAATTGTCGTTGGATTGAGGACATTTGATGCTGTTGCTGCTGCTGCTGCTGTTGTTGTTGTTGTTTTTGTGTTTGTTTTGGATTTGAATTCATCGCAGCTGCGTTGGCTTCCATTTGTCTGAATAGTTCGTGGACCTTTGCGTCTGAAGCACCGGTACCATGTAACATTTGACTCAATTCAGCTAATGATGGTTGTTGCGGCATTGATTGAGCAGCTGATGTAGATTTTCTTGATTTTCGAGACGGCATCGCACTAACTGTTGTATTGGTCGGTAATGTATTTATTGCCGATGCAATTGAAGAAATTTCACCATAATTTTGATGTGCAACAGCTGCGTTCAATGCTTCTGCCTGTTCGAAAATTAATTTTGCATATTCTTGTGAACGTAAATATTCATTAAGTTTTCCTGCATCATTTTTAAAATCGTCTTCATAGTTTCGTGGCTGAGATGCGGTCGATGTGGTCGATGAAGAGCGTGAGGTTCGTTTCTGTTGTTTCGTTGACTTCGATGTATTCGATTGTGAATTTGATCCTACGTTAGCACCTTGATTCAAATTTGGCATGCCTGCCATACCAGCCATGCCTGCCATGCCAGCCATGCCAGGATACTGATATTGTTGTTGAAGTAATAAACTTAATTCTGTACTTTTTTCCAATTGTGATAAAAATTCTTTCATATTTGCTGCTTGATCGGCACCAGCCGTTCCATGCAATGATGCAGTATGTTTCTCTGTAGCCGGTGTGGTTCCAGTAAGTAAATTTGCAGCAGTGGCTATGTCTTTTGAAGAAGCTTGTTGTAATAATGCCGAGTATTCTTCTGGCGAATAGCCAGGGAATTTTCCACCAGAAAAATTAGCAGCCAAAAATTCTTCCATCGCTTTCGTTGCGGCGAGTGCTGGGTCGGTTGGGGTCGCTGAATGAGAACAAAATGAAAAAAAAAACAAAAAAAGATCAACAAAAGTTGAATTTGCGAAGATGATCAGCATTGAACTTACCTTTGCCAGGTGCATTTAAAAGAGATGACGGATACTTTGTTAGGTTAGTTGGCATCGGTGAATTGCGATTTCGGGTTGAAGATGAATCGGATTTAGCCGGTGAAGGTGTTGCTGGCGGTGGAATATCGAATTTTGTAGCCGGGCTGGCTGAACTGGATGGAATCGTTATTGGGCTATCACGTGGTGATACTAATGGAACTGCACTTTTCACCGGTGGCGTAGGTTGAAGCAATGGAATTGATGAAATCGGTGACGGCGTCATATTCAATCCAGATGGTAATTTCAATTGTTCTTGCAATGATCGAATTGCAAGTTTATCGTTCATTTCTTTGATATCATCGGCATTAGCATCGCTTTCATCATCTTTAATCTCAACAACATCTGAATCGTTAATTTCTTTTGTTTCATTATCTTTTGAATCTGAATCTAGCGAAATTGTGACTGGTTCTTTGTTATTCAGCTCATAGACCATCGACGGCGTTCCGATTACTGGAACCGAATTCGCAATCACAACTGGTGGCTGCACAGTATCACGTGAGCTCCATTTTGGCGGCAAAAATTCCTCTTCTGGCGGAAGACCCAAATGCTGCCGTAACCAATTCCAAAATTCAAAATCATTTTGTTCTCGTGGAAATTTTGAATAGAGCGTTGTCTTTAATTTTTCAATGAATGTGGAATCTTCACCGTACTTTAGATCAAATTTAACCATTTCATTTTGAAATTGTTGATAATAATCGATGGCAAGAATCATTTCAGTTTTGATATGATCGGACATTTCTAGATCTTGATTGACAGAGAATTGCATTGACATCGGTCGACCATATTCCATGGACCGATTTTCAGTTGGCGGTACAACCCAAAATGCAGTTATACTTGATTCAAGTGTTGGATTTTCCGAATAATATGGCGAACAAATCAATCCAATGCATGGTGTATATGTCTCATCGGATATTCCACGCATTTTAATTTGATATTCCAATTGAGCATCACAATCACGTAGTGTTGGCTGAGCCGCTATTCTCGGATGACTATGATACCATCCAACCAGAATCAAATTCTTTTTCAACATATTTCGTTGAATCTGTTGCTCAACTTCGATAGCAAAATGACGATCGTGTCGTGAATTTCGAACCGGAAAAGCATGCGTTATGGCCAATGCTGAAAATTAAATACATATTTTTTTTTATATTCCAATTTTATTGAGGTTCATTGGGCACCTACTCTGTGTATTATTATCCCAACTACCACCCAAGTAACCGCACACTTCTTGCTTAGTTAAATGGCAATGGAAATCCAATAGAAGCACCGATGATGTACTAATTGTCACCAAAAATGGCTGAAGTTTATTTTGAGATGCGAACGGCACCGTTTCTACCAAAGTATTCGGATCACTAAAATCAATTAAAAAAAAAAAACAACTCCGTTGTTTAAGAACAATCGTTCGGAAAAAGTAAATGTGGATTCAACTTACTGCACAAAATTCCGGTTGTTCACCGTATTGTATGGCAACACAATCCGCTTGATTTCTACTTCGGGCAATTCAGGTTTCGATTCAACATCCGCATCTCCTGAAAATCCAAAGTCAATGTTTCAATTTCTTCGATCAATAATATCGATGAACTCACCTTCATCACTCAAATTGTTGTCTTTTTGAAGTTGACGTTTTCTCAAATAAGTGGTTTTAATTGCGTCCAATTTTTTATTTTTATAACGTACAGATGCCCATCCACATCCTGATTTTTTCTCTGGATTTATAATCCGTTTGCAGTGCATTGCCCATGCGCTCGGTGAACAAAAGATAGTTTCCGTTTCAACCGATTTGATTTTTCCGTCTGGCAACAAATCTCCAACAAATTTTTGACCCTGAAAATAACTTATTCGTTAATTCCTTAGCTCAAAAGTCATCCAATGTATCATTTCAAATACCAAATATTCAATTGTCATGGCTGCTTTGGCAGGCTCAAGTAATTTGGCTGCCAATAGCATTTGTAATGTAACCGTCCGACCGATATGGAAATCAAGTTTCGCCTCATCTTCATTATCCTATCGGTTAAAAAGTAGAAGAAAAAAACAAAACATTTCAATAATCACTGATCACAATGCTCCTCTAATAGGAGCAACAAATTGAAAAACCGTACATCTTCTTCATCGGCCACATCACTATCTGCATGATCTTTTTCGCTAGAAGTCTGAAGTGGTTCAGAGGCTGCAGTTTGGGCATTTTCCATATCATCATATGATTCATCAGTATTTTGATTTTCTTGTTCATTTGTATTATTTTTTGTTTCACCATCACTTTCCATGTTCGGAGGCTCAGTTTCTGTTTCGTTTTCAGGAACATCTTCCTCCATTTCCATTTCCATTTTTTCCGGAATGCTTTCGATTTCTTTCACTTGTTCAATTTCGTTTGGTTTCATTTCTTCATCATTGTCTTCGGATTCATCATCAATTTCTTCTGATTTTTCCGATTCAACACATTCATTTTCATCTTTCACACTTTGTCCCTCTGATTTATTCAAATTTTCCTCTTCTACCGCTGGATCTGTATCCACTTTGGGACTACCAGGGATATCAGTGTTTTCTTGTTCATCCATAATTGATGGATTTGTTGTTGTTGTTTTTTCTACACTTTCTGTATACCAATTTTTTCACGTCTCTTGTATTGAACAAAATGAACTGAAACACAAATATTCAGATTTATTGTGGCCGTATTCTATTAAACTAACAACGCAAACAATCGAATGCCAACAGAATTCCAGAAAAAAAATTTATTCGGATGCCTTAAATACACTTTTTCATTGAATTAAAATATCTTTTGTTTGATGCGTTTTCTGCAATGAACAACAAACGCCGACTTTTTCATTCGCATCATAAAAGAACAACATCCAATTGTTTGTTTGACATTTTTGTATTCGCCACAAGCGAACGCATCATAAAGTCCAGGCGTAATTTCGCCGCAAAATCTGACACATTCATTTCTTATGATAATATAGGTTTTAAAGCGGGAAATTCGTTTATTAATTTCATATCAATTATGCCAGATAGTGTATTTTGTACGATAAAAATAATATGCAATAAGCTGCATCGATCGTGAGAAAGTCCAAATAAAAACAAAATTATTACTTGTGACGCAAAACAATAAAATTAGAGAAACGAATAAAGGTCATGCGATCACATCGTCATTCAGACCATTGATCCAATAGCTGAACTTTCAAACGGATTGAAGACCGAGCAAAATATAATTTCAACACATTACATTATTTGCTGTTTGCTATTTGTGACTGAACAACGCATTAAGATAAATGATTTTAAGCATGATAAATTCACAAATAGAATCAAATAAAATGAAATACTGGAAAAATGTAAAAATTTTAGACCATGAAACATAGCAACAAACGAACATTGTGCGATCCACGACAACCAGTTGTTATCAAATATGCTTGGCTGCCTGTGTGTTGTGTATTCAAGATTCGAGTGTTTCGTTTTAGTCAAATGTAATTTTTAATACCAAGTACAAATGGTATATAGCAGTATACAGACATTGAGAAGGATACCAACGGCTACAAATCACCAAATTATGCGCAATAATCGAGTATTCCTTGCTCAAAAGACTTTTTTTTTCTTTTGAATTTTATAATTAATTTATTTATAACTTAATAAAAAAAGTGTCGCAAACTTCGTTTTTGTTTTCATGTTTTTTTTTTTTTGGTGCCTTTTATTAGCACGATGAATTTCCAAACCACGTTTCGTATTTGTATAATGTATTGTGAAATTCGTACATATAGCAATTCGCATACGTGTGCCTTATTATTTGTATTCACCACACACAGTCAGGAGAATGTAAACACATTGAATCCATAGACAGCTATATACCATTGTCCGCCACCGAATTGAGTTCAGTTGTTTTGGAACGTTCGCGAGGCAAACATATCGACAATCGGTCGATATAACTTCCATTTGACAAAGAAATTTTCTCTCCAAAAAATTTATTTCCATAAATTTAACAATTTGAAACGTTGTCCCGCATTATCGAATCGACAGTCAAATAAAAATAATTATACATTTTAGCTGACAAAACATTGAAATCGCAACGAGCAACGAACAACGATATATTAAAAAAAAATAATAACAGATATTTTGTCTTAGTTTGCCATTTGCGACCATTATTGTTTCTCCTTCTTTTCTTCTCCTTCACCGATTGCCTGCTCTGTGTATTGAAACATACTCAAACTAACGAATATATATGCGATCGCTGTCTACAAGCCATTCAGTGTTGAACAGAGCGATATACGAGCTACGAGGTACGCGCACAGCAAAGCAAAAGCAGAATTTACAGTGGAAAATTCCTATGACAAATTCGTGCGATACACGAACCACAAAAATTCGATAATAAGAACGAATTGACGAGCAGAAAAAATCCCAACGCAATCATGAATTCGAAAAATATGGTCAATGCTCAACTTAAATTCAGTGAAATGTCGTTAAAAAATGATGTATGTGTTTTTTCTAATAATAATCGACAAAAAAAAAAATTCATTTTTTGGTCATCCTGAATGGATGAATGGCATAGATACATGGCATTGGTCGCATGCGAGGCCCATGAAGAATTGAATGTGAAATAACAAAATTAAATAATTTTCTTTATTGTATTTATTGTAAACATATGTGCAATGAATGTGCCTTGTAAAATTGCATCATGATGATGAAGAAATTTAATTAATTTGTTGTCCGCGTCAATTTCAACGACCACCAAAAAGAAAACCAAAACAAAGAGCCTCACTCATCCACCAATCATATAGACATCAATACTCAAAACGACCCTTTCGCTTTCGATAAATTGTATATGAACATTTTTTTTTTGTGTAACAACAAAACTAATCAGTTTTCTTTCTTTTTGTTTCTTTTCTTTTCTTCTCTTTCTATTTGGTTCGGGTTGATCCGGTTGTTCAAATCAATTTGAATCAATTTCAATTGCAATAAATCCGAAAACCAAAAAAAAAAAAACAAACAAACAAACAGTCAACGACGATGAATTCAAATGGTGGTCAAAATCCTACACGAAGTGTGTCACCCCGTACGCAATACAAAAATTCACCAGAAATTCATGATTTATTGCGTTTCCGTAATGCAATCATGAATAAATATGTACAAACCCATGATGCACATTTTCGAGACATGGCCAATGCTTTGACGCCACAAATTGAAGATAAAATGCGTGAATTTGATCGTTTGCACAATGCATTGAACTAATGTATTGACCTTACAAATCAGCAAATACATTTCTTTTAGTAATTTAAACAGCAAAATCGCGATATTCAGCCTGGAAATTGTTCGATGCAATGTCATTGACAATTTTGATGGTTTGAAACACGTCATCGCCTCGTGATATATGATGAGTTCGTGTTTAAATTTGTGCATCAAATTGTAGTTTTGTGTTCCATTTTTCGGTTACACAAAGTGTGCTAAATGGCAAAAACATTTTTTAAGACGAAAAAAAAAAACAAACAACAAATGACAAAACTGGAACAGTAAGAGAGGAGGAGATTCATGGCGTCGTCGCATAACAACCGACCGAAGATGAAAACTCATCTGATAACAATCCAATTGGACGCTAATTTCCTATAATTCCTTTTACTGGAGTGTTTTGTTAGTTTTTTTTTTTTTGCAATTTTATCAAAGCCAGAACAATTTGGAAACTCTTTGCCATTGAAAAAAAGGGGGAAAAAAAAGTGAAACCACATCAGCAAAAACAATTCTGTGCAATGATGAAAAGTAGAAAGAAAAAAACTGTTTCTTCTTTAATTTAGAAAGCAATTGCAGTTTTTGTGCTATGGTGATCAATGTTCAAGTGTGAATTTATGTGATGTTTTGGGAAAACAAATGAACTGAACTGTAACGATGATTCGCTGGAAATAAGAAACTAACAAACCTTGCAACAGCCAAGGTCATAAAATATATAAGTTATATGAATCGTGTCGAAAAAATGAATTATTCGGGAAAATGTTGAAATTTATTCGAATAAACTTCACAACAAGTGTTTTCATTGTAATCAACAGTCATTTACGATGAAAGATGCAAATTTCCGTAATTTTAGTTAGCTAGTTAGTTTCGTTTTTGGTTAAAATTCAAAGTAAAAAAGAAAAAAAAACCAGAAAAAAGTGTGAATTAGAGTGTATTCAAAATTGTTTTTCTTTTTTTGAATAGAAAATTTAAAAAATTCGTTTAAAGTGTTAAGTGAGTTTTATGAATTTTCCATTATATTTCTCTTTATTTTCCATTGTATTATTTTATGCAATCTGTTTCCTGGAATCTATTGGAATCTAACAATGATCAACGAATTTGATTGCAAGTGTTTCGATTATCGGAAACAATTGTTAGACTCGATCAACAAATTCACTCCAATACGAATGTAATACATGTTAAAACTTATACAATAACAAAAAAAACAAAGCAAAAACGATCCGATAACTCAATGCTTTTCTCGCAACCAAAATCAATTTATCAAATTTCAACAAAAATCAAACATAAAAACATACAGATAATAATAATTATATGTAAAATATTCGAAAGTATTGAGAAAAGAAAAATTTCCACGCAATTGATCGATTTAATTTTATTTAATTTCAAAATTAAAATGTCAAATTTACCACTGATAGATTACAAATTGACGACGATTTATCATAGAATTAAGAAAGATATTCAAATTGAATTTTTGACTTTAAATCACAAGAATACAAACACAATTACAATTAGGATGAAAATAAAAATCGTTGAATATTTATGTGTTCATCGACAAAATATGCCAATTAGTATCAGCAGTAAAATAGTTCATGTTTCCAAATATCAAAACCAATCATTTTCAATATTCCAAAATATTTTATACATTGGAGACATTTTACCGGCAAATGAATTAATAAATTTTATTATTTCTTGTAGAATTAAACTTATTTTCGAAATATATTATTATTCAAAACAAATTACCCAAAACAAAATAAAGATGTTTTTATTATTGAATTTTTCGCTAATTTCTGCCTTGAAAGAATTCCAACCTTGGTGTCTAGACATTTAATATAGCCACAGCTTATTGCTTTTGTAAGATATTTCCGTTCTTAAAATTCATTTCTTATTATCTCCTTCATATTGTATTTTCGGATCCTTAATCTGGATTTAGTATGTTGATTGTTGTTGATGTTGACCTTCAAATGACGTCACATGAACAAGATTCTTTTTCAAGCGGCACATTTCAAATGAATGCCTGCCTTTTAATTGACTCCTTAAAGACGGGAATAAAATTTGTTGGTTGGTTGGTTGGTTGAGAATTACGATTCTGTTCTGTGTTTTTTTTTTCGCTATAGGGCTTACGTCATTCCGTTCAGATGATTTTGTTGTGATATTTTTGGATGCGATCCATTGCGTTTTGGGGTTATGATTCACTTCACGCATACAATGGATATTTTGTTTCTGATTTTAAAATTAGTTTGGTCGTTTATTCTTAGCCACGTATTTATGCGTTTGCACATTTTTGTGATATTCGTTATGTTATGCGTAATATCCCAAAACGGTCTTCCCCTAAGTTGAATCCCAAGCCAAATGAATCATCGGTTTGTAAATTGTCTAGACAATAGATGCAAATTTGCAAGGATGGTTTGCAATCAAAGCATTCGCATTGGTCCCAAATAAAGATAAACATTTCCATAAAATTTTCTTCATTAAAATTGTGTTTTATTCAGCCCAATCGCCTTGTTCCCTGTTCGAACGTGCGTTTTTGTCAAATCTTTTCTCGACTTATCTAAATGAGTATTTTGATAATTATTTATCATGACCGTGAAAAAGTTTCATTATGATCATTATTTTTTGGAAATTGCAATTCTGGCGATTTGACGTACATGCGAAATCGTTTGCTTCAAATGTTTCAATTGTAAGTCAATTATCACTCGCTGGAGTCGTGCTTGCTTGATGTTTACTACTATTTTCGTCTTTGATATTCAAAAATTGTGAGTCATGTGGACTGTGCACATATCTTTGTAGGCAGGACATTTAGAGTTCTTGGAAATAAATCGTAAAATGGATTGTTTTTCATTCGAAAATAAAAATTTGGATGATCTTGAAAAAATTCTACGACTTTGAAAATAAAATAAAGGAGAAACATTTATCTTCAATTTTAATTGAGAATTGTTTACACAATTCAGTCTTATCTTGAATTTTTTTTCCGTTCCTCATCACAGGGCAATCACTCATTGTAGGATTCCTTTAAAAACAAGTTAAACGGACATTAAATGCACCTTGACTTTGTTTTGCGACTCGTCATTTGATTGAATGTGTCTGAAATACGAGCGATAATATTTGTAATGCCGCCCACAATGAACCACTTCATATTTAAATGACCACAGAATGCTTCATCTTCATATTTCATACAAAAGGTTCTTTTGGTTAGATTGTGAGTGGATTCCATTGTGAACTGAGTCAGAGTCAGTCAACTTAGAGCTCCTGATTATGATAATAAACTCTTATTAATATCGATTATTGATGAAATTTATCGAATGGTTGAGTTCGATTTGTTGCCCTTACAGTCCAAAGCGAACGGCCTCGAAATCTAATTATCGTTTAATTGTGTAACTGATAATGAAAAGATATTAGGCTGAACCGGGAAACTACTATTATCATTTATTAATCCATTGAAATATCATGGCCAAATTACTTGAAATGGTTTGATAATCTATCTATTGGCTTAGATTTTGGAATGCGCGTTATGGCTTTTTGAATGAAGATTTACTTGAAACATTGGCACATTGAATCGTTTTGTTTGGCCTCCTTATATTTCGCTGTTTATCGTTTATCCATGTAGAATTCATATATTTTGACAGACTTGGATCGATATACATGTTCCATCCATTTTATTAGCATATTGATAAAAGTTGTTTTCCCGTTAAAAACGTGAAACGAGTGAAAATTTTTGATATTGAGGCCACCTATACACTATAAAATATACAATTTACATTGTACAATAACGAAATGTTAATTTTCCATTTGTTATTGTATTTTGTATGTGTGTTTTTTGAACAGTAAACAGCGTACAGTGATGTAACATTAGCATGTTAATGTTTTTATTTGTTCGCAGTTTGTAAACCATTCGTTCATAGGGCAATTGTTTATAAAAATTCATGTTATTTCAAAAATAACTTATTTGATATACGAGTATTTGGCACTATTTTTTCCAATACTTCAGGTCAATCATATTCAATCATTTCCCTGTATAATAAACAAATTACTCTCATTGTGGATCTTTTGATCCCAAAACGTGGATCATGGCTTGAAAAATTCTAAAATTAAACGAAAACTTTGACTTCCTTTACAGAAAGTCATCACTGATAATCAGTAGAGAATTTACAATTTTTTACAATGAAACAATGATAACATTAACTATCATTATCATTACGATAAGTCGACGGAAGCATTGTCATTTAATAACAGTAACAATCAACAACAACACCGCATGTGTATAATATACATCGCCTACACCAATTGTAATAATCTCTTCGGATAAAAAATGCGAATTGCGGAATGCATACAAAATAAAATGATTAAAGTTTATTTGAATTCATCACTGGGGAAGGAGAAACATTCCTATGGAAAGTGAAATGCATGATAATTTTTTTTTATTTACAATTTGAAATTTACGACGCAAAATATAACTTTATGAACCATAACTAAACAAAACTGGTAAGTTCATTAAACATCAATACAAAGCGATGAAGCTCGCTACAAAACAGAGCGGAAATGTTTTGTTTCGATTTTGTTTTAAATATTATTTATTTATTTTTCTTTTTTTTGATTTGGGTCAACGATTTTAACTTTGAGTTCAATTGATTTGCGCGGTCAATTACCAATATTATCAACTACGCTTGAAATTACGCTTGATGTCGCAATGTCGCAATGTCGCATGCCAAGCCTTTGCATTCTATTCAATGAATCCCACAAGAAGACAATAATGATAAGTAATAATCACTTATCGATTTGGCACAAGTGAACTTTTTCTTGCCCAGGCGATTCTATTTCAAAATTTTATCAAAATCATAATCTTTTTCAATAATTCAGAAAATATGTATGAAAAGAAATAACGAAAATTAATGAGCTCTATAGAAGTGATAGGAGTTGAATATTAGGTTAATGGGCTATAAACAATAAACAATATATCATTTGTTATTATATCTTTCAAAATATTTACGCAGTGAGTGTTCATTAAATGCGATCTGGTTTCAACTGGATAAATTCAAATGTCTAGATGCGGAATAATAAATGTGCAAAATGCAAAGGAATCGAATAAAACCTTTTATTTATGAGCTTCTTTTTGAACTCTCTATTGGTTTTATCTCCCGATCATTCGCCAAGAGTGTGCTCAAATCAGATATCTACGTCACATACGGAAAAATTAGTCATTCTTATCAGACGAAACACTAATTAATAAATTTAAACGGAAGCATGTGGCAACTCTATGAATAATAATGATAATGAATAAAATCTAAGCGCTAAATAGCATTGACTAATGAACTGCAATTACTCAAACTAACATGAAAATAAACTGTTGCCGATTGCATCATAAATCATAAATGTATTCATTGAATCCATCACATTGTCAATGATGAGGCGAAATGTTGATTTCGTTGTCGAAAATGACCTTGTATCGAATTGGAATATTCTGAAAATTTCGTCAAATAGCTATGAATGCACAATGCACAGAGCCAACCCATAAAATAAAATAAAAAAATAGGTGAGTAATTATTGTATTGATATTATTATCAGAAATACGGTTGAGTAGATCCTTCACTTGGAGATATAAAACCAGTCGAGTTCGTAGACAGATAAACGCAATTCGGATTGAGACATCATCGATTTATTATATGTATTTAATTGAATTTGCATCAATCATTAGATAAACTGAGTGTGGTAGTGGTAGAAGGAGATTCTAAATATATTGACAATGCTCAAAAAAAAAAACTACGCAATAAATTTGCCTCAATACTTCTCATTCCATACAATCATGGTACACCGACGTTTCAAACCGATATACGAATGTATGAACAAACCATCGATTTTTCCCCTTTCCAAAAACGCCATGGTAAATATGAACACTGAACACTGAATATAACACACGCACATACTTATTTCGTTCAGTTGGTGTGTGTTGTGTTGAACTTGACTTTGACAATACATATATTTACATAATGGTTACCTAAAAAGTTATTTTGAATTGGCAAGGACACGACGAAAATATTATTTCCATTCATTTGTAAATAATATCAAAATGTGACAAAAACAAAAATTTTAATAGAGTTATTGCTTCAGCTTTGTACTTTTTTTTTCATTTTTTTTTTCATTTTATTATAAACAGAAATGATTACATTGGATTTTGAATATGTAAGGTAAATGATAAACTCTATTCTAGGTCCTGAAGTATAAATGTATGAATAAATTCATAATAACAAAAATATTACTATGAAATGCAAAGAGAATAAAATTGTCTTCAAAGGGCGTTCGAGTCTTACAATTTAAATCGAATACATGTAATAACAATATGTAGAATTGGCTACAGACAGGTACAAATAAGAGAAAACAAGAAAAAAAATCACCCCAAAATAAATCTTATGAAAGAAAATGTTTCATCTCTTGTTCACATCAAACTATCACAGAAACAATAAAGTTTTAATTTGGTATCGTCAATACAGTCGCTTTGTGTACCATACAAATTGGTTCGACTTATTGTTCCGGTTAGTTCTAGATCATGATTTTCGTAAAGACGAACGGTTGCCTCAAATTCACCGTATCCCGGTCGAGTTTGTAATCGAACCGTTATGTCAGCAAATTGATGGGAAACATTTCGAAAATTTGAATTTGATAATAAGTTTGCACTTAGAACAGAATTTAAACGTAATCGTTGACAAACACGATGAATTTTAATCATTTCGTTAATAGCTTTGACTATTATACGAGCCACTTGGCTTACACGTGGTTCAGTAGCCGATAAATCGATGACCTTATCATGACATGTACACCAATGTGGTCCGATGGCTGCATCGTAACAGGTTCGACTTGTTGGCACCGGCAAAAATAGGCTAATGCCACGTGGCATTGGTTCAGTTTCTTCAAGTTCTTTCGTTCTTTTTCTAATGGTTGACGTTTCCAATGATTTTAAATTCGACAAATCACGTAATATTTCGAAAAGATCAAAATGAGTAGTCAAACGACGCCTATTTCTCACCAAATTACGCATCGCTGCTGGATATCGTTCCGGAAACCATTTTGGTGGTACAAAATATAAAAATGGTTGCCGTTCTTCCATGAAACCTTGATAAGTCGATCGAAAAGACCCCCAACGCATTCCATGATCGCTCATCAAAACTAAAAATGTATTGTTTAAAGCACCGGATAGCTTTAAATTTCGTAAAAAATTCGCAAAATCAACATCGATTAGCGTTGGAAAATTCAAATAGTCATGAGTATAGGATGTAGTCCAAAAGAATGAAAAATGCGGTCGAGTTGCCTTTGTTGTCATAAATGTTATGAATTTTTGTGCATAATCGAGTAACACATCAACGGTTCGACGATTACCCATGCATAAATGTGTATTGACGCTTTTTTGTTTAGCCAAATGGTGTTCCATTTCGATCATAATTGGCCGTAGACAGTAGTCGGTAGGCTGTTCTTTGAATCCACGACGCAAATATTGAAACAGACCCAACGATCCCATATCCTCTGCATAGGCTGTATAATAGTTTTTCCTTTTGAATTCATCCCAAATGAAATGACATCGATCGAATGTATGATTTTTGGTTGGAATGCATGCGGTTATTAATTCGTCCTCGTCAAGGCCAGTCAGTGTTGGAATGAGATTTGGATAGGTATTGTCCGCAACTTTGTTAAAACCAAATAATTCGATTGCTTGTAAATCATTCAAAAGGACTGCAACACTTTCATTCATTCGCCTATGGAAATTCAAACGTGATACACTATCCAATCCGATTACCATGACGCTCATATTTTGCTTATTCGCTTCTTTTTCATTTTGATTGATAAAATTGTTGGCTTTTGATTTTTTCGCTTGTAAAAAATAATGATAGTCACGATAAACCTCTTTTGTTCGACCAGTAATACGGCAAATGACTCGAATGTATTCATCCATAACCTTTGAGAGGTCACCAATTCGAAGTCTAATTTTTCGTTCCGAAGTCGAATATTCATTTTTGAAATCATTTTTTCGAAAGAACGGTTCATATTCACAATGTAAATCGTTTACATTACTAAGTCCGTATTTCATTTGAATTTCCGTGTCATTTAAATCAATCCATAAATAATTATTGTTTGAGCGTATTAAGGGCTTTCCACAATCCACAGCTTTTGATATGAATAAAAATTTCTCCACATTCGAATCGACCATTTTAAAACTAGGCATGCGACAACCTTCGGTATTTACAAAATAGGATTGATGCGATTCACGATTTTCCTGATCAAATTCTTGAACGAATTTCCAATTCCATGTTAGATCCTGTTCGTTGTTGTCAGTAAATGGTAACAAAAATTTAAAATTTGATAAGCGTAATGTCGAAAAGTCAATTATATACACAACTATGGCCAAACTTATGATTAAAATAATCAAAAGTTTTACAGCCGTTAATTTATTTGTGAAAATCGTTGCGATTGTTCCGATATTTAGCGGTTGTATTATCAGCAACATTGCTGAAAAACAAGAGATGGAAATAAACTTTCACATATGGTAACAGATTAAAGGTCTGTGAGATATTGTACCTTCGGTTTGATTGTTTCATTCAATATTTTATGCTCCACTCAATAAAGTATAGATAATAAGATTGCTGCAGAACTTCGCCTTCGATATTCCATTTTAATAGCGGAACAGATTTATTTTCACATCGGATTAATAACTCTTTCTCACAATTTTACATTTTGGTTGAATTTCCCACAAAATTTTCGACCATCCTCAGGAAAACTCAGTTAACAGATGTGAATTTACTTTTCTCGTTGTTTGTCATTAATGTGATGAATGGATGCTGGATGCAGACAATTCGTAAGTGTATTTGTATACCAAATATGACATAGGTGTGGATTCGGATTCTGCGCAAATTAATATCGACTACACTAACGATATTATATTTTGTACAATTATTGAGCAATTGGTCCCAGTGCTTTGCTTGGTATTGAAACATTCAAATTCAAATATGGGAAAACGATAAGAAATATAATTGAGAATGGTCATAGTTAAAAAGGTGTAACAAAATCGATTGCAGAGAGTCATGGCTAACAACACTGTCAACAGTCAGTTTCTATAATTTACTCTGATGCTGTCAAGCTTTAAAATCATTTCACATTTTTTCCTGGCCTCAAAAACACTCATTTACTCCGCTCCGATCGGGCCGAAATTTTGACAGTAGATTCAACTCAAGATCTAGTTGTACATGTTATAATTTAAAAGGGTTAAAACCCATTGCTTCATAAGTTATGGGTTAAAATGTCATTCTTTTCATACAAAATTTTCATCATTTTTGATTTATTTTGTGGTCACGTTTCAACAGTGTTAACGGTATCCGATCCTAATGAAATTTTGACAGCGTATTCTCTGAGTGAGGCAATGACTAACTACCTTTTGATTTTTTTAAAAGGGGCATCCCTTCTTGAAAACGGTCCCTCTAAATATAAAATATTTTGTATGAGAAATTTACCGAAATTAATTCGTCGGCTTGACGTTCGGATTCACCCAATTCCGTCAGAATGGTTTGAAAATCACTTGTAATAATGCACCCTGTGGTGCGTAATTTTAAAGTTTTCGGATTTGAGTGTAATGTGAACCACCTTTCACATCCGCATTCAATGGCGAATTCGAAAATGAAAACAACCGTTATGCGTCATTATCATAATTTTTTTACATTGAAAAATCAGTAAGTAAATCTAAAAATGTCAGAAATGAAGACCGTCGAAACTCTTAAAATCGAGGATTTTCATTTAATAGTGAAAATCACCGAATCTGGTTTTACCACCTATTACAAGCACTGGAAGTTTCCCTCCGATTGTGTATATGATGATTTAACACGAAAAATAGAAGTCATCTATCAAATTGATAATGTGTTAATTTCACAGATGGATTTTGGATTCAGCGGTTCGCCCGAAAGAACAATTATCAATTCCGATGATTCTTTTTAAACGCTTTGGAAGGAACCGCATCCATTTGAAAATTTTAAGTAATGATCACTTAATAATGATTAAATTTTACCAATATATGTATCATTTATTTGAGGTTATGTTTTTGTTAATCACAATATTATTGTTTGCTTTTTTTCTAATGCAACGTTTGTAGGCTAATGAGGCAGCCGTAAATGTTGAATAAAATATTATTTTCATTTCATTTTTATTCCATCTTCTTATCGATTAAAATGATTAAATAAAGTTAAATGAATTATTTTTTCGTTCGACTCGAAAATTTTCTTTCTTTTATTTTCTATTAAAAATAAAATCAAAATTCGAAATGGAAAAAATTTGATTGTCGTTAAGTTTTATGTGAAACGGACGACCCGACGTCATTATAAAATAACGTAATCATTGTAATTCGCATAACGAGCCCGAGCATGCGTACGTAATGCTGACAATAAATTTGTACCGGAATCTAATTGCGTAGCAACAGCGGAAATAGATTCAC
>GL502506.1:1802259-1825133 GCA_000149185.1 Mayetiola destructor
CGTTTGCGATTGTGCTATGTGTCTTGTGTGTCCTTTGGAAATTAATCGAAAATATATTGTTAATGCGATAACATATTTATTTGAGTTGATCGCATCGCTTTTGCTGTCGTCACAAATTTGTTTATTTCAATCACCAACGAACCATTTGTCGTTGCCGTTAACTGTTCGCTGTTAGCTGTTTCCGTTGTATGCGTATTTTATAAATTTATTTTCTTTTTGTTTCTCTTTTATTAGTTTGTTCTATTTAAATATATTTACTATACAAATGTGCACCGAGATTCCGAGATTCCGCGATTCACATCATTACGCTTTTTCCATCGAATGAGATTTCGTTGGCTGATTTATTTTTTTTTTTGCTTTTAAATTTATTATCGATTCAGTTGTGTCATGCACACTCAGTGCTTACGTACTTGATATGGATTATAATTATATTTTTTGCAGTGAGAATTGTTTCGTTGCCTCCAATTTTGGTTCGTCTTTCAATTGATAACTGTTTCTTTTCCCTTTTTTTCGTTCGTATCACACGAAATTGTTAGGCTTCTGTTTACAAGTTCGCGCAAAAGAAAAATTTCTAGTTGAATTTCTGATTCACTCAATCGAGAAAGATGCACATCTTATTAAATAAATTGTTTTGAACACAAAATTTATTATTTTATTAATTCCTTTCGGCCGCAATTATTATTATTATTTTGTCTAAATTTTTATTTCGAAAATTTTCGTTTCTATTTATTTATTTTTTGAGAATATTCGTTCGTTCGATGTGAACAATAAGAAAGGAAAATGAAGAAAAAAAAAATTTATTGTTTTAAGATCGGTTGAATTTGTTAGCCAAACTACACAGCTAAATGGCAAAAACAATAAATAAAATAATTGCAAAATGCTTTCTTGAATCAGGTATGGGCAGTGAACGCACCAAAAACACAGTGTTTATTATTTGAAATTCGGTCCGTAACTAAACAGTTTGTTGTTTCTCAAAACGTTGTTGAATCCAAATAAAATGTAAAAACGGTACGTCGAACACCGTTTCAAGTGTGTATACGAATGATCAAAATTGTTGAATATTGTTGCGTATATGTGTTTAATACTCAAGCCACAGTCGCTTTTCATTCACATCTACATATTATACCGTTCATCGTTCAGTTGTATTCGAAACCCCGATCACACCCGCTGCTCATTTAATTTTCCATTTATGCATGTACACTGGCATATTCGACTGTGTGTGTGTGAATGTGTGTGTTTTTGCTTCTGTTTCTTCTCAATTTTCTCCTTATGTATGCGATACATGATACGCATTTCGATTAAAACGAGATGGATTCATTTGAATGCGCATATAAGACGAAATCATGCGAAGCCATTTAGGCACCACCTCATCGTGCATTTTGCACATTTTTGCTTTGGTTGCTATTTTAACGGTTGCGTATGCTGTATTCAAGACGAAATAATAAAATGTCCCTTTAGCTTAACGCACGAAATCGAATCAATGAACTCTTTGCAGTAGAATTGTTTTCGATTGAGTTGTGCAAACGAAATATCACTTTTCTAGAAACATTCGTTACAATTGTTTTGATTCGATTGTTCCAAAATCTAGTTTTACATTTATATGTTCCAAATATTTGAGCCAGTGTCCCATTTGATTGACCAATGTTTATTGTGAAATGATCATCATCATTAAAACCGATTCAACATAATTTTGAGTTTAACCTATTTTCCAATTACCTATCTATCAAATGCTCTGACGTCATTTGAAACGTTTAATTTTTTTGTTTTTGTGATTTTTTTTGTTGGCTCCGAAAATGTTTCTTCTTATTTTTCTCAGTTTAGCTTTTGTTTTTTGTTGCAAATAATTTTTTTATCGTCATTAATTTGACACCTTTGAATTATTTACTCCATTTACTCCATTTACTCCATGATGACATGGTCAATGTTCATGTACACGATTCGTGCTGACTGAATTCCATTGGCAAAACGAAAGAAAAAAACAGTTTGTATGTCAAAGAGAGAGGACTCAAAAAAAAAAAAAATAGTTGTGAAATTCGTTCGGTTGGCGTTTCATATGCGTCTATGAATAAGTTTTGAGATTGTTGCTTGAATCGTGTTTACCCGAGAAATAAAAACTCCGATGAAATAATTTTTTGGAGACAAAAAACAACAGATTTTGGAAAACGAAAATGAAAAAAAAAAATGTAAAACAATTTTTGCTAAACAAATTTTCCATCGACCAAACGAAAATGCTTGACAAGCAACTTCAAACAGCACATCGCGTGTTGTGGGTCTTTTGATTTCGTTTTTGCATTTGACTTTAACCGATTCATGGCAAACGATTCACATTTGTGTTCATTGTTTATCAACAACAATAAATGCACGAGATGATGGCCATGCTAGAACAACAATCAAAATTGATGCATTTTTTTCGTCAGCATAATGACTAATGACAATGGTCTTTTTGATGCCCTCGACGAAGAATTAAATATCTGCTTTTTTGCACGATGATAGAAAGAAAAAATGTGATTTATAAGCGAAAAACTGAATGCATTCTGATGCTCAAGAATATTTCAAGATCTCAAAAACATTTCTTGTTTTTTTTTTTTTTGCTTTAAAGCACAAAAGTCAAAATTTCAATCACAATGCTTCTCTCAAACATTAAAATTTATATTCACCGAGCACCGATCGTTCATAGCTCATACAAGAAGCTATAAACATCGCAATAAAACTGGAGAAAAATGGGCGGAGCCAAATAATATATACAGATAATAATTGAACAGCAAATTGTATGTGCGCTGCATGTCTATTTATACATGTATAATACTTTGTGCTTGTCATAGGAACAAACAAGTAGCTGATTTTTTTTTTTATTATTTTCTTTCATAGGCCGAGTGTGAGCTGTTCACTGTTTTTGAATAACAAACGATTGGTTGCAAACCGAAGCATTAATTGATAGAGGAAAATTTCGTTCAAAACAACTAAATCCACTGTAACGCCTTCTTCTCATTGAAATCGTTTCAATTTGGAGCATTCAAATGGTTTTTTACGTTTTGTTTCATTCGCTTTGTTGAAGACAGAAACGAATTCATTGAATTCATCAAATTTAGCTTCAGCCAAAGCGAATGAATCTTATAATGATGATATCAGATATCAGATATCAGATATTTCGAACGGCTAATTACCTTTGGCCTGCGGAAAGTAATCAATACACATCTGTAATCTGTATACATTCATTTCTAATTAGATTCGAATAAATGATTTCTCTCAAATTCGTTTTTTTGTAATATCATAATATTAGATTTCTCGATAAACTGGGTCGATAAATCACCTGATATATTTCATTAAATACCGATAGCATGCAATCTTTGCACTAATAAAACCTCTGATCTCAATTATCGAATTCGAAGACAATACTGAAACCGGCTATTCACAAATACCCCAATTAACAAAACATATAAAAATATTAACAAAAAATAAGTGTCCATTTCGTACACCAACATCGTTCTATATCAGTATTTTTTGGGGAAGGCACGTGCCAAATCAAAAATACAATACAACGTTAAGCGTTCAGCAATTCCTCAAACATTCAAAACATTGTTTACGTGAATATTTGAAAAATGATAGCCATGATTGTATTTGTATTCTCCATATCCCGAATCGGAACATGGATCCGTTCTTTTTCATATGAGTTTGATGTTCAGACTTTCAACAGAGGATTTGTTGAAATGGATTTTTTTTGGAGCGAATGAACTCAAAACACAATTACATCCAAACGATTTGACGCAATCAATTGCTCAAATACACAAAACATCACCAATACCAATAAAAAATTTTATGAATTGAACAGATGCTTTGTTATTTGTTTCTTTTTTCATCATTCGGTTGTTTCGCTCACATTTAATGTTGTCGATTGAGTATTGAGCAAGCAATCGTTCAACGAACAAAACCATTTATGTTGAGTTGAACGAAACGCAATGTTTCGAACGGTTTCATAGGAATTGATATGAAAAATCATATCGTTTGCGTTCAGAGCTGAAAAGAAATTGTGCTGAATTGGTGTGAAAGAATAAAATTAAAAACGAAAAATTGTGATTTGGACGGATATTCGATGAATTAGACAGTGTATGAAATCATGGGAAAGAAATTGTGATAAGAATTAAACAAGTTTTGTGTTCGTATAGAATTTGAATAAAATGTTAATGAAGGTATTGAATTCACCATCGTTTGCATGATTTGCAATATAATGAACCATAAAATATAAATGAAAACAAATCCAATAAAGATGACACAAAGAATCATAGTTGATTGAAAGACTCGTTTTTGTTGGCGAATATTTATTCAATTGCTGTTTTTTTTGTTTTCTTTTTTTTTTGATTTCGCTATAAATAGCCAGCGATTACTTCCAATAGCATTAGAACGAATTGACAATGTCATATGCATGGCTTCAGGTTTTTTTTTTGTTCGTTTTGATATTTGTGACACTTTCCCCATTTATCAAAAGCTCGATGCAAACAGAACAGCTTTAGTCAATGTTATTCGATATACATCCGCAATATGATGTTCAATATTGGAAAATACGACATTCCATTGGATTGGTTGAATTTTGTTCAACCAAGCATATAATACGTAATGAAATAAGCGAAGAGAAAGTGAGATAAATTTATCTTTTATGTGCACGGTACACGGTGCACTGTGTATCTTTTTTGTGTGGGATGTTTGTCAAATTTTCTCTCTTTTATTCGCCATTCATTTGAATTCAAGTGCTATTATTAGAGTTCTCAAATAAGATTCAAAAAAACAACAACAATGACAACAACAACAAAATCAAAAACAACAACAACGATTTAACAAACAGACGAACATGCGGACAAATACATTCATACATAAGATGGCATTAAAGTGTTATGTATGATAAAAATTGTATACAGAACATTGTTCTTTATTTCTCCATTTCTCCATCTATTATTATTATTCATTTGCAGTGATTATGGCTTTGAAGAAATTCTCCTCTTTTTCGCGTCGGCTGAGTATACATTTATTGGTCATTTGAATGTCAAAATCCGCAAAAATGTTTTACTTATAAATGGCAAATAACGATTTCGTTGACAGAAACAGAAAAGAAATCTAAATGTTTCGTCGATTCGAACTTATTTAGCGCTGGTTCATTCGTGAACGATAACAATTCATTACGTTGCCCTTCAGCAAAAAAAAAAAAAAAAAAGCTGCGCATATCACGCGTATGCTATACTATAAGTGGTCTATTCATTATTTATTAATGCACACGAGGTTTTGCTCAACAAAAACATCTAAATTATGATAAACATTGAAAATAATTGTTAATATATTGAAATAGCCTACAGCTGTTTACCAGACTGTTTATTTTATACTGTATAGTGTACACGCGTATCAAATATAATAATTCACAGTCAAATTTTATGGACTACATTTGTTTTCAATTCAACAAAGCCCTACAATTGGAGGCTGGTCAATAATATTTAGACGATCTTTCGCTAATCAAATTGAATTTCATAATTTTCAAAATGTACTGAAAATGGTCGTTAAATTCGCTGATCTTTGCCATTGAAACAATTGGCTATAATTATTATTATCCTAAAGATTTCAATTGAAATATGCCTTCTGTCGTTAACGTTTTTAGAGTCACAAAAAAAATTGAAATTGAATTATTCCATTGTTTCCATTCATACGTTCAATGTTTAATGCTTCATGTCATCGAACAACAAATTCGATGAGTTGGCGAAGTCGACGCAACTGTTTTTAAAATAAGAATCAAATTACCAACAAACGTTACTTTTTCTCATAATGTCCAATGAACGCGTGAGCAAGCTAAATGAGCTATGGATCGATAAATTTATTTTTCATCCATCAAAATTGCGGTATTATTTTATTTTTTTTTACGATGGACACCCATCCGTTGTTTATACCTTCATGTTCATCGAACAATTGGCAACGTGACAAAGATATTTTCTATATGTAAAGTGAGTATCTGCAACGTGGATACAATGAAGGTGATATGATTGGTATAACATGATCGATTTAATCGATTCGTTGGATTTTCACCTGTATAAGAACACATTAAATAAATGGGTGCAAAATAAAAAGCTTGAAATGACTGTGCACTATTTGGTCTCATATCGATTAAATTTCCTTTTTTTATTCACCTTATGCATTTGTTAACACATTTTTCGATTGCAAAAATTTCCATTGTAATTAAAATTATATTTAGATTGAGTGAAATGGATTCGATGTGATTATTTATTTATTTTCTGGGAAAGAAGAAGGACGATTGGCGTTTGCTCATTAAGATAATTGTTTGAAAAATTCCTTTCAAAATCAATATCGAATGTGATAAAATTCCATTCCTTGGAATGAAGGCTTTGGCTAGCGTGCGTGATATAGTTTGAGCTGCTAATTTAGATGTTTAGTGTTTATTGGCTAGTGAATGGAAAGCGAAATAATTGGTTTGTCACGGGATGGTCCTATAGTTATCACGTATTCTTTTGAAGTTCAACAATGAATAAATTCCATTACAACAATAGATGGTCATGAATTGATGGTGTTTCTATTGAAGATTTACAATTGGAATGTTTACTTTGTTTACAACAATAAATAATAATGACAATTGATATAATGACTTTGAATCGATCGATATCGAACGCTGAACGATGGAAATGAATGATACATTTATCGATTGATATTGTTTTGTTTCAATTCAGTGATTATATTCCCGGGCAAGTATCACTATTCCATTCTTATCGAAGTCGAACTTTTGTCTTGGCGCTGGTCAAATTGTTACGCAATAGCAATAAACTTATTCTTCTTTATCTACTACATATCTCTCTCGAAACAAAGTTTCATTGTGGTTTTGTATGATTTCAATTGGGTCAAATTCATTCCGTTTTGAATTAAACTATACGACAACCGACAACAATGCACATCTAGAACTGTGTACCGACAAAAGTTTAAGTGCTTTTAACAATTTTGTTAGTTCTACAATACAATTAGATTATTTTTGAGCTAAATTATTAAATAAAAAAATCTCCCATCAAGATGAATAATCCAACATTTTACTGTTCTTCTTTCCGGAAAGCGCAACATGAGCACCAACAACTATAATTTAGGAGTAGCCAAAAATTGAGCTTCATTCGAAAGTGGCCACAAAATTGATTCATCAATGTTTGGAGAAAGCGTCAATGCATTGGTTCAATTTGTAATTCAAAAAAAACAATTACAAATAAAATGGAACCAATATATCGATCAAGGCTTAAAATCCTATTCTTGATATTAATTTGTTCAACATGTGCACTATCATTCGACAATGGACAATATAAAACGGATATACAGAGAATAAAATGTTGTGACAACGACGACGACAAATTAAATCAACTGAAAAATGATTCAGCAGTCGCTTATTCAAATACAAACAACAATTCATTGGTATCAAAACGAAATCCATCAGATTGGTTCGCAACGTTACCCAAGCCAAATTCAACATGTATACGCATTCTATTAACTGAAACCGAAAAGATAAACGTATTGAATCCCGTTTATGATTATATTGTTTCCAATCAACAATCAAAAAATTATTCATCGGCATTGTATTGCAGCGATATAACCATAAATGCCGTCGATTATTATCAAAAGCAATCCAGTGATATGAAATTAGTATTTGTAAATGGGTCATCAATCGATTATGATAATCATTTCAACGGAGCCAGACAAGTGTTTAATGCAATTATTTTGACATCGATCCAATTGAATGATGATTATTATTTGAATGCGCACCGCCGTAGCAACAATATTCATAGAGATCGATTAATTATTAATGAAAATGAAACTGAATATTTGTCATGGACAAAAAGTGAGTTGACCACAAAACAATTCAGTGAATGGATGCAAATGCAACGTCATTTCAACCAAAATAATGCATTCGAACGATTGAACCACTTGGACTTGAGTGGAAATCGACTAACTAATTTAACATGGGAAATGTTTGAAAATGTACCGAATTTGAAAATATTAAATTTGTCATGGAATGCCATCGATACAGAGCACATTTCACATAATTTATTCCACCGTATTATGAAACTTCAGCGATTGGATTTAAGCCACAATCAACTGAAGTCAATTGTGAAAAATAATGATAATTTAATGAAAAATAGTTATGATCTGGTTCGGGATCACATCTTGCATCCAGACTCAGGTGAATCAATGAAATATTCAGTGCTATCGAATGGCTTCGTTGTTAATCATACGGAATTACGTGAATTAGACTTGAGCTACAATCAAATAACCGATCTTCCACGGAATACATTCATTGTAAACGGTTTACCGAAATTGTGCCGTTTGAATTTGAGTTTCAATCAATTGACGATTATTCCATTTCAAATTTTTAACTCTCTGACTGCATTAGAAGATCTCGATTTGTCCAGCAATCGTTTGGTGAGTTTGGAATAGGAATCCATGTTATTTTTCGAAAAAAAAGAACCAAAAAAAAAAATGGAGAATATGAAAATGAAACTGAATATTTGTCATGGACAAAAAGTGAGTTGACCACAAAACAATTCAGTGAATGGATGCAAATGCAACGTCATTTCAACCAAAATAATGCATTCGAACGATTGAACCACTTGGACTTGAGTGGAAATCGACTAACTAATTTAACATGGGAAATGTTTGAAAATGTACCGAATTTGAAAATATTAAATTTGTCATGGAATGCCATCGATACAGAGCACATTTCACATAATTTATTCCACCGTATTATGAAACTTCAGCGATTGGATTTAAGCCACAATCAACTGAAGTCAATTGTGAAAAATAATGATAATTTAATGAAAAATAGTTATGATCTGGTTCGGGATCACATCTTGCATCCAGACTCAGGTGAATCAATGAAATATTCAGTGCTATCGAATGGCTTCGTTGTTAATCATACGGAATTACGTGAATTAGACTTGAGCTACAATCAAATAACCGATCTTCCACGGAATACATTCATTGTAAACGGTTTACCGAAATTGTGCCGTTTGAATTTGAGTTTCAATCAATTGACGATTATTCCATTTCAAATTTTTAACTCTCTGACTGCATTAGAAGATCTCGATTTGTCCAGCAATCGTTTGGTGAGTTTGGAATAGGAATCCATGTTATTTTTCGAAAAAAAAGAACCAAAAAAAAAAAAATGGAGAATATTTTGGAGTTTTGGAAATAATTGATGCAATAAATAATTTCATTTGGATTTTTAGGTTTCGTTTCTGGATAATTTTTTTATTGGGCATGTTGCATTGAAAAAGCTAAATTTGAGCAACAACACCATCGAACAAATCACGAGAAACTCATTTTACGATTTGAATAATTTACAAGAATTGGACTTATCCGGAAATCATCTAATTAACATCGATCGAAATGCATTTAATAGCTTGGATATGTTGCTATGGTTGGATTTACAACAAAACAATCTTATTCAGTTACCAACAACGCTATTTTACCATCAGCGACAGTTAAAGTATTTGAATTTAAGTAAAAATCAATTTAAAATACTTCCAAATGGAATATTCAGCAATCAGTTTGACCTCGAAGAATTATATATTGATGAGACTGCTATTGAAAAATTAACCAATTGGATATCACGAAATGTGGATGTTATCAACAAAAAGACATTATATCGATTACGATTTCTTTCGATACGAAATAATCATCAATTACGTGAAATCGAATCGATAACATTTCGCAATTTGCCATCGATTGAATATTTGAATTTGACAAAAAATAGCCTGACTACATTGCCACAAGAAATAGCTGAATTGACTGAACTCAAACACCTTGATATAAGTAACAACGATCTCATATCCATTCCAAAGCAATTGCATGCATTACAAAAACTTGAATCGATCGATATGTTGGGGAATAGCTATGCATGCAATTGTCACATGGTGTGGCTAATAGGATGGATAAATGAAACACGAACACGATTGTTATTGAATAATAATAATAATAATAATACACGAGTCAATTCATTACCGGCTCCATTCAATCAATTGAACCATTTGAAATGTCGACATGGTTATCCTGGTGATTTTTTGCGTGTTTTGCAACAATTACAATGCAATAAACCGGAAGCGATTAATGTTACCGAAAGTAAAACGTATTTATTACGTAGCGATGCTCAATTGGAATGCTCATTTGCCGGTAGTCCGGTTCCGGATATTATTTGGGTGACACCGCTTAATAAAATTATTCGCTTTTATTCGGATCCGGATGCAAAACCATTGAATCATCAATTAACAACAGCTGGCCATAACAATAGCAATGGTCATGGTGATAGTGGCTCGATCAATGTATACCTTCAACACCAAGTCAAAAATCGAGAAAAAATCGAATACCAAATTTTAAAGCGAAAGCAAATCAATTTTACCGCTGCCACTGTGGCAAATGGAGTTACTTTGCTGGAAAATGGAACACTACGGGTGCATAATATATCACGTAAAGACAGTGGATTATATGTTTGCTATGGATATAATGTTATGGGATATACCTCAGCTGAAATACGGTGCGTTTCACTTTCGTAACTGGCTTCAAAATCAATTTTTATTTATTTTATGGTTCATTGTTATAGTTATTATTATTTTGCTCAAGTCGATTTTTCTCGTTTCTAGATTGTTCATCGATCCAATTGTCTTTTATCGAGTTAAAATTGGTAGCATTATAACGGGCATCCTGAGCGCGATTGCATTCTTAACTTTGACGTTGTTTGTTCAAGGCGTTCGCATCTGTTTCAATAAGTAAGCAAGAGGGAACATTCAATGAATTTTAATTTATTTATGAGAACAGTAAAATGTATTTGAAAAATTTATTTAAAATACATAAACTTACTGAAATAGTCGATAACCGGTTATCACAATGATAGCATGACTGCAATTCAACATTTCGTTTGGTGCCGGAAATTAAATGTTTGCTTCGTTAATTTTCACAGACTTGGTATCTGCAACACGATCCGTATGAATTGTTGTGCATGTTGTTCACGCAAGCAACCCAGAGCGAAACATATCCTCCAAATGTTGGATAGCATCGAACATTACAAAAGTCAGCAATTGGAACGACTGCGAGAAAATTATACACAGCAAGTAAGAGAACCAAGAAGGTCAAATGTGCAATCAATCCATTTGAAAGATAATCACACCAATGATGTTTCAATGTCGTTTCATTTTCTGACCTGTTTTTTGTCCGCAGGTTCATCGAATAAGGGAGAATTGTGCTCAACAAGTCGAATGGATACATGGCAGCTATTCAAATCAAACGAAACATTTACGTGACCTTGGTGCACATCACATAATCACCTTGAAAGATCAATATTTTGATCAGGTACATCAAAAAAAAAACAAATGTTTTTTCCTCACATTTTTTGTATTTCATGAAAACTCTGAAATTTCGAATTTCAGTTGCATCGAGTACGAGATTATTCGACCGGTCAATTAAATTGGGTTCGTGAAAATTACATATTTCAGCGGAATAAGATTCGCAAATTCAGTTCACATCAAGTTTTACGGTTACGCGAGGGATACAAATATCAACAGCAATCACTCAACAAAGTTTTGGAGAATCTGCCAAGTTTTTACTTTGAAAATTGTCGCGGACGAACTGATGAAGATATTGATGGAGGTAGAGTGCAACTTTAGCCTTTATCCTTTTATTTTTCTGTTCCTTATTTAAAATATTCGTTGCCCTTGTCGTATTTTTTGTCGGGCTTTGCGAAGCTTTTTTTCGTTTTTTGTTTTCCGCTCCGTAACTTTTTGATTAAACACATTTTAAAACAAGAACTTAATGTAATTGCAAATTTCTTCCGTTCTCAAATGCTTTCAATGTCCAAAAAAAAAACAAAATCAGACATTCCAAGGAAGTTTGACTTGCATACAGGTAAAGAAAAATCTTACCTAAATTGGTCTTACAGTCAATGGAATTGATTCATAATTTTCCATATCAAATATCGAATATTTTCACTAATTTTCCGATATTTGACTCATTTTTCAGACTTTGAAGTTTATCTCAAGTCAAAGATTGTGGACATTCATCCAATTCCGAATGATGAAATGAGCAGTTGCAGTGATCCAAGTGGCATACCCACGAATTTAGCGATTGGTCATCTGAAAAAATTCCCGAATCCATTGGATGCATCATCAACCAAAAAAAGTTTCACCAATGACAGTAGAGTTTCCGTCTATTTTACACCACAAGATTCAGTGGATCAACCACAGGTGCAAATGTCACCGATGCACATCAATTATATTCGAGAGAATCTTGACTCCTGCATCGGATGCCTAAAACCGGCTACATCAAATCCAAAATTTGACTTTGACATGCATCGCTTGCAAACAAGTTTAGAAAAAGAAATTGATCGTCGACGCAGCCGATTTCGTATGAATTCGGAGGATGATGAATGTGCTGGAGACGAAATATTGGATATTGATGCCGAACAAACAAAAATGTTAAACAATGTGGATGTCACAGAAGATGTGAAAATTTCCGAATCACCGGCCAATGGATACATAGGACTAAATACCTTACCAAAACGTAGCAAATTCAAGAAATTTGCGGGCAACAAAGATCTTTATTATTCATTGGAAAATATTTTTGATTCAAATGTGGGTGACAATTTGTGCTATCAAATGCAAACATCGACCAAAACAATCGATGAGGCATCGGAAACACAATTAACTAGTTCCGCATCTGATAATAATTGCAGTTCAAATGAGGCAAGCAACTCTAATCAATTGAATGGTAGTTGTGAATGTCCATCGGAAGCATCTCATTCAATAAAACGTTTGAATCCATCACAATCTGTGCTAGAATTGAATGAAGGGTTGAGCGGGGATTTTAAGGATTTTCAAATTAGCAACAGCCTGCCAAATGTCAGTGAATCAGACGATGTAACTACAATATTGTTGATGAATACCGATAAATCAAATCACAATCAGAGCATCGGAATGAAAACTGAAAATAATAATCAAACATCAACAACAGTTGATGAGGTGTTCAAGTAGCTTCAATCAAATGGATAGTGTTGTGTAAATTTTCTATTGAATTTATTGATTTCATTTAGTTTCAAATTTTCAATTATGTTTATCTAGTAATATTAATAATTGATCCATGAACTTTGATCAGAGAGACTCATCATATTATAATAATTATTAAATTAACATATCGAACTAAAGACAGAGTTTCCATAAAATTATTCCCTTTTTTGATGTCCTCTAATCGAGTGCTGATCTTCACACACACACTTTTTTGTTCCTATCCATTATATAATTTGTTTGCAACTTTTGTTCTAAATTATGTGCACCTGAAAAAAGTAACGATTTTCGACTAAATAAAGGGGAAAATATTTTTGAAAAATGAATTATGATAATAAATAAAAGGGGTGATATCAAATCAAACTCTAAATTAACAAATGAATAATTTAAGAAAATAAATACCATTTATATGGAATATTCACATTTAACGTTCAAATGGCACTCTTTTTAGTAGATGAAATAAATTTATTTTTTCATAAAAATTAAAATAAAACTTGGATGAAAAAAAAACGTATTAAGAATAAATACCGTAGTAGAAATTTCGAATTTTTTTGTTTAAACAGGGACACTGTGCACCCAGTTTTCCTTAACCGTCAAGTGATGGATTATTATTTATTATTATTATTATAATTATTATCATTAAATCCTTGGTCTTTAATTTCAAAGTTCAATCCATGTTTATTGAATTAATTTTGTCTGATGACAAATTTGAAATTTGTTTTGTTCAAATTTTAAGTAGTTTTCAGTATTTCGTATCAAGAGATGAATAAATAATACCACAATAAATTTTATTTTGAGGTACATTTTGAATTTATGGTAAATTCAGACGAGGAATATAACAAAGCAGTGCTCCGTAAGTTGGAAAGAGAAGACGGCTGAAATGTCTAGCTTAAGTTATTGCGCAAGTTTATGCTGGAAACGAATATCAATTTTAATTTTTTTTTTTTTGAGAACCTTTATGAACTGCGCATTAAATTCATGAGCAGTCGAAATGATTTCAAATGGAAAACAGTTTGAAAAACATCTAAAGTAATGAAATACAACATACAAGGAGATATAAATGGCTTTCGTAGAAAAAAAAAATAGTCTAAATAAAATGTTGTATTTTTTCCACCAAATATGTCTAAAATTTATCAGTTTTAATAGAACAAATGATTCAAATTTCAATAAATAATTGAAAATCATGGATTTGTTCATTTTATTTCAAATGCATTCTACTCTTCATTTTCACACATTTCAATATTCGACGACATTGTTGGAACTTTTTCGGAAGAAATTTTAAGCATTTTATCAAAAATTTGTTCAATAAAATAGTTCACCGTTTTCGACAGATTTCAATCGAGTACTCACCTCAGCGTTGACTTTGTAATGATGCAACTGTGATGCATGATGATTTACAATTCAAATAAATAGAAGAAAAAAACGATTTTGTTATTATTTTTGATTTAAGAAAAATATCAAAATGAATAAAATTATTAACGGATTGTCAATTCCAAAGCAAAGAAATAGCTGAAATTTATACTTTACACGAAATGTTAAAAAAAATAACAAATTTTTAAAAATTCATTAATAAATTGCTCAACGCTCAGTTTCTACTCATTCATCATTGATCCGTATCGAAATATTATATTTGTCAATTTTTCGATACCATAGCAGCACAACGAACAATTATTTGGCATACTTATAAATAAGTAAAGAACGACGTGAAAAATTGGACCAATGAGGGAGAAATTCATTTGATTTTGAATGAGTAGAAAAGAGACGAATATAAGCTATTTTAACATTTTGTACATCGTTCTTCATGAAATGTGTCAGCCTTGATCCCAGGAAACAGGAAACTTCTATTTACTTATCATATCGTGTATCAATATTCCGTTTACTTCTATTTGCAATTCAAAAAATAATTGAATTTTTTTCAGCCAACTGAGTCATAGGCCGCTGAAAAAGTTGAAAATGTGCGCAACAAAAATTCCTTCATCGACATGTGTTTTGCGTAAATAATATTTACCAATCGATCGAAAATTTTTGGGATATGTGTATAAATCGATAGCATTTTATTTTTGAATTCAGTTGTAACACGTATTAAAAATCAATATTTTGTTTAAAGTTTTGGTGGACATGTCGAATGTAGTGAAATTCTGTTTGAGCCTTGGGCTCCTATCAACATTTGTAAGTTAAGAAATTATGTCAAAATCTTTCTCTCCGTTTCCAAAAAAATTACTATTAAAATCGATTAATTATTTCGATAGGTTCATGCCAATTTTGGATCATTCAAAACAAGACTCAATCAAATGGCGGAATCGAATCCTCTGCAGTTAGTTGCTCGTCAGTTTCTGCCGTATAAAGATGATTTCATCAATCATGGCGCTGATGGTTTCATATGGAACGGTATGCAAACAAAATTAATTTTCAATTGATCAAAATATTTTGAGCATCCGGTGAACCTTTAAAGTCCAAAACTTAAAAATTTACAGGAGAAAGATATTCCGATAAGAAAAAAGTTGCGCTTAAATTCATAAAGAGCGAAGAAGCTGCTGAGCGCGAATTCAAAATGTACAGCTATTTAAAAGCCATGGAGCAACCTGAAACTCTTGAAAAATTCGGATTTGCCAACGTGTATTTTTACGCAAAATGGGCAGGACTTCATTTACTAGTTCTTTCAAATTTTGTTGATGGTTATCTCACAGAGAAGAAGAAAAAATATCTCAAAAAGAATGTCTGTGATGAGACCATCAATGGCCTCCTTGTGTTTAGACATTTCGTAAGTACTATTGCCACGTTGAAGTTATTTCATTCCGTGGCAAATGTTCCTGATATATATTATATATGTGAATAGTGTTCTAATGCTCTCTTGACTGTTATTTGAATAATAATAGGTGCGACAATCGAAATATATGCATAGCTGTGGAATCAGACATGATAACATTAGTCCACAAAACATAATGCTGCAAAAGAGTCAAACGTTTTTGATTAATTTCAATTGTGGGTCGAAAATGTTGGAACATAATCATCTCGGAACACCCAAATATGCGGCAAGAGCGTTTCACAAAAACTACAAACGAACAGCTTTAAGTGATTGGGAAAGTTTTCTTTTTTCTATGTGTGATCTGTATGACATTGAATTACCTTGGTTCCCTAAAGTCAAATACAGTGATGACGATTACTTTGGCTACAAAAATATGAAAGAGATTATGCTTGTAAGTATCTAAATTGCTGCGATTTAAGATTTTCAAATCATTTTTTTTTCTCAATCTATAATTTCTTTTTCTTTCCGCATAGACTCGAATCAGACAATCAATTATGGCGATTCAACTGAAAAAAGTGTTCGTCGAATTTTTTAATGAAATATTTGACAAGGAGCATAAGGTTCCCTATCCAAATTACGACCGATTCGAAGAGCTGATCAACGTGCAAATTACAAACTTGGCCACGTCATATGAGATGTTTTCGTGGATAGGTCGGGAACAAAAATTTCTCGAATCCGAAAAGAAACGATCAGAACCAATATTTGATATCACGAGTATACGAGATCCAAAGTCAATAGATTTTAGAAGATACAAGTATCCAGTTGTAAATACCAAACACTTCACTCCAGCATCTTTGGATAGATCTGTTTCAGACATTTTTGGTTCTACATCTGCATGGGTCTCAGAATAATGACTATCACCAAGTAATAGAATGTAATTCTAGTTTGTTTATTATTTTGGACATTGAAAATAAATCTAAATTAACAGGACAGTAGAAGTGAAAACATGTTCTGAAATTATTGCATTTTTTCAATATTGTCGAATATCAGATTTTATTTTCAACTGAAAAATATAATATAATAAATAAATTTGGACGATTAGACGTCACAAACTATAAATGTATGCAGTATTTTGAATTTCTTCTTTCCACAAAAAAAAACCCCCCAAAAAAATGATAAGTTTTTCGAATTAACGAAAACAAACGCGTTGAATTTGAATATTAAACCTAAAATCTAAAGACTCTGGACAAATCGATGTCAAAAATACTAACGGCTAAAACTTTCTGAAAGTAAATTGATATTTAAGTGTTGTGTAAATTATTATTATTTGTGTGTGGTGTGCGAGTTTTTAATCATTTGTGTGTATTTTGCATCAATCTATTGAGATGAAACCATAGTTTTTACTGAACAACCAATTCTGCTCATACTAGCGATAGTTGTTTGTCTTCCAATTGCGTTTAATTAATTCGATTTAATATTCAATATTCGATCAATCTGATGAATCGACATATAAAAAAACATTTTTCGAGAACATTTGGACTAACAATAATCTCGGCGGCAATCAGTAAAACGGTCCACCTCTATACTTTGTACGAGGTGCTCAGCAACATAAACAATTCTTCAGAACTGAATAACGGTTGGACAGTCTGCGCTCGGCATGCATTACTTAATTTAATGAGAGATGCGATTGTTTTGAGTTATTCATAACAGAATTTGATACACAACAAATTTCATACAAAACTTATTAGGAAATTACTCAATGCTCAGTTTCAACTCATTCATCATTGATCCGTATCGAGATATTATATTTGTCAATTTTTCCACATCATAGCAGCACGACGAACAATTATTTGGTATAATTACAAATAAGTAAAGAACGACGTGCAAAATTGAACCAATGAGGGAGAAATTCATTTGATTTTAAATGAGTAGAAAAGAGACGGATATAAGTTATTTTCACATTTTGTACATCGTTCTTCATGAAGTGTGTCAGCATTAATCGCAGAAAACTTCTATTTACTTGATTGTGTATCAATATTCCGTTTACTTCTATTTGCAATACAAAAAAATGGAAATGAGGAACTAATGCGTCGCAGGCAGAAAATGTACGCAAAAAAAAATTCCTTAATCGACATGTGTTTTGCGTAAATAATATTTACCAATCGATCGAAATTTTGGGATGTGTGTATAATTCAAGAACATTTCATTTTTGAATTCAGTTGTTACACGTATTAAAAATCAATATTTTGTTTAAAGTTTTGGTGGACATGTCGAATATAGTGAAGTTTTGTTTGAGCCTTGGGCTCCTATCAACATTTGTAAGTTGAGAAATTATGTCAAAAACTTTCTCTCCGTTTCCAATTAAAATACTGTTAATAATCTCGATAGGTTCATGCCAATATTGAATCACTCAAAACAAAACTCAATCAAATGGCCAAGTCGGAACCTCCGCAGTTAGTTGCTCAGCGATTTTTACCTTATAAAAATGAATTCATCGATCTTGGCGCTGATGGCTTCATATGCAATGGTATGCAAACAAAATTAATTTTTAATTTAACAAAATATTTTAAATATCCGGTGAACCTTTAAAGTCCATAACTTAAAAATTAACAGGAGAGAGATATTACGATGAGAAAAAAGTTGCACTCAAATTCATAAAGAGCGAGAAAGCTGCTGAACGCGAATTCGAAATGTACAGCTATTTGAAAGCCATGGAAAAACCTGAAACTCTTGAGAAATTCGGATTAGCCAACGTTTATTATTACGCAAAATGGGAAGAATATTATTTATTAGTTCTATCATATTTTGTTGATGGTTATCTCACAGCGAAGAAAAAATATCTCAAAAAGAATGTCTGTGATGAGACCATCAATGGCCTCCTTGTGTTCAGACATTTCGTAAGTACTATTGCCACGTTGAAGTTATTTCATTCCATAGCAAATGTTCCGGATATATATGTGAATAGTGTTCTAATGCTCTTTTGATTGTTATTTGAATAATAATAGGTGCGACAATCAAAATATATGCATAGCTGTGGAATCAGACATGATAATATTAGTCCACAAAACATAATGCTGCAAAAGAGTCAAATGTTTTTGATTAATTTCAATTGTGGGTCGAAAATGTTGGAACATAATCATCTCGGAACACCCAAATATGCGGCAAGAGCGTTTCACAAAAACTACAAACGAACAGCTTTAAGTGATTGGGAAAGTTTTCTTTTTTCTATGTGTGATCTGTATGACATTGAACTACCTTGGTTCTCTAAGGACATATCGAATGATGGCATTTATTTTGAATACAAAAATATGAAAAAGACTATGCTTGTAAGTATCTAAATTGCTGCGATTTAAGATTTTTAATTCATTTTTTTTTTTCAATTATATATCTATAATTTCTTTTTCTTTCCGCATAGACTCAAATCAGACAATCAATTATGGCGATTCATCTGAGAAAGGTGTTCGTCGAATTTTTTATTGAAATATTTGACAAGGAGCATAAGGTTCCCTATCCAAATTACGACCGATTCGAAGAGCTGATCAACGACCAAATTAAAAACTTGGCCACGTCATATGAAATGTTTTCGTGGATAGGTCGGGAACAAAAATTTCTCGAATCCGAAAAGAAACGATCAGAACCAATATTTGATATCAAGATTATACCAAATCCAAAGTCAATAGATTTTAGTAAATACAAGTATCCAGTTGAAAATACCGAACACTTCACTAAAATTACTTTCGGGAGATCTCTCTCAGAAATTCTTAGAACATGGACAGCATTATCACAAAATAAAAGAAGCAAATTGTAGTTTGTTCATTCTTTTTGAATTTTGAAAATAAATTTTTAATCTACAGCAAAGCGAAACAAAAAACATCGTATTTTTTTTATGTTGTCGAATATCGGATTCTATTTTCAACTGAAAAATATAATATAATGAATAAATATGGACGATCGGACGTTACAAATTTTAAATATATGCAATTTTTTGCATTTCATTTTTTACAAAAAAAAAAACAAACAAACAAAATGATAAACGAAAATAAGCGCGTTAAATTTGAATATTAAACCTAAAATCTAAGGACTCTGGACAAATCGATTCCAAAAATACTAACGGCTAATACTTTTTGAAAGTAAATGTTATTTAAGTGTTGTGTAAATTATTATTATTTGTGTGCGGTCTGCCTGTTTTTAATGTGTGTGTGGATTTTGCATCAATCTTATGAAATGGGCAGTACAAAATCAAAAACTGTTTCTATTGCACGATTAATATTCTGAAATTATTTTTTTTTTTCTCAAAATATCAATTTTTCAATTGTATGGTGGGCTTTTAAATAGATGTGCAAATAATTCCGGTTCTGTCATATCAAGTTTATACTTGTGAACCATATCCAAAACTTTTAAACGACGTCGTACATGCGGCGGTTGAAATAAGTCATTATCCAGTCTTCTTCTCCTTGCCATATTATAAACAGTTTGCCGAACCAATGTTCCAACAACTCGTTTATTCACAACCATTCCATCCACCAAAGGTGTAGCAAAATTCATTCGTCCACTGGGGCCTTGTAATTTGACACGTAAAAGTCCCGATGCCAATGAATGTAAAAATATTATATGAACATCACTAGCTCGTGTGATTTGGCCCGATTGGACTTCTTCGCCCGTTCTTGTATATGCTAATAGATCATCAATCGGAAAATTTAAATGATCCTCATAGCTTTCAAGCCACACCATAAACATTTTCACACCCGTTTGACTTAATAGAGACGGTTTCATAGCACATGTTCGACGACGCGATGGTGGAATCGGTTCCACCATTGAATTAGCTATTCCAATTGAGCTGCCTTTTGGCTTATCTAATTCTAATGATAATGTACGTGGTTTTTGACCAATTCCTACTTTTGTAGAGCTACCTTGCTGAACACTAAAACTTCGATCACAATAATTCGGATGCGATTTATCGCTATCCGTTGACGATGATGATGTTAATGATATACAGCTACCAGTGGCTGCATCATCAGTTTTATTCCATTTTGTTGGTAAAACAAAAGCGATCTCTGAAAATGAAAATTAATTTTCATTTTATTATTGATATATTCTCGGTTCTGAAATATCAATTTTTATATTTGTTGAATGTTTAATGGCTTACCGGCACCAACATCAGACCAGTATAAAATACGTTTTTCACCGTTGAATTTCATATTCTCTGGTGTATTTACATTGAAATCTTTTTTGGATGTAATGACGCTGCTCGTTTGGATCTTCCAACTTGTATTCACAAATCCCGTCCATCCTGCGTGCTCTTCAATGTTTACGGGCCAGCCCAAATTGAGTAGAACATTCCAAAAATGTTTATCCAATGCCATTACATTCTCTTCTGAAGCGTTATCAATGATTTCGGTGGCTGACGACTGTCCGACTTTTACCTGTTGAAACGGCAAAATCGAAAATTAATTTACAAATCAAATATTTGTGAGTATGGCGTATATGTATAAGGTATATTGTATATGAATGGAATAACGGTCAACGTACATAAAACATGTGTAAAGTATCATTCGTTCGAGGACTCAGTTTATCAAGTGATTGTAAATCGTTCAAAAAACTTGACAATTTTGTATCCAAAGCAGTAAGTACAGGACCGACTGGCATAGAATCAGATGGCTCCGCGCATTTTTCATCGTCAATCGTCAAAAATCCAAAATGTGACAAAAATAAACGTGCTGCCTGAAATTCATGACAGATTGGTGGCGGTTCCGATTCTTGAGCATGGCCTAAACTATCCTCTGAATTATCTGTTTCTGCCCATGCTAATTTTTCGAGAATCTGTTGATTCTCCAACAGTTGCATCAGTTTTGTGGTCGCACTGCTGCCAATCTTTTGTAGAACTGTGTCAATGGTTGGAATTGAATAGTCCGCAACGCAATTTTGAATTCGTTCAACGCCATCCGGATAGAATTTCTGTTCGACCTCTTGTCTCATTGGCATATCGTTCATTGGAACGGGACGACCTGGAAAATTTTGTGCATGATATTTTGTACCAGACTTACTTCTTGGTAAATGTCTAAGCTGCATGGTCCAAGCATGTCGACCAAACGGACTGCGCATCAATACTAGAATTAAAATTTCAAAATGTTTCGTAAGTTTTGAGTGTGTTGAGCGAATGATCAGTTCAATTCATTTACATGTAATTGTTGGTTGTGGATCTTGATCATTGCCGAGTGGCTCTTCAAGTAAGGCTAAAATCGTTGAATTTTCCGTGACAAAATATCTGAATCGTTTTATCGCTTGTTCAGCAGTTATTGATGATTCATTTGGAGCCGATATGCAATGCTTATACAATGTGAGCTCATCAAGTAATGCTGAAATAGACTGTGGGCCGCACTCATTCGGAAATTGGCCAATTTGCTCCAATACTAGGGTTAATATAATTTCGGCCGCTTCCCGAACTCGCATCGATACCGGTTTAAGTTCTTTTTCATCTTTCAATTTGATTGGTTCACCTGGTTTACCAACACTTTTCGATCCCGATATTCCCAATTCGATTACCTCTAGGACCGTTGTCAAACATTCTTTGTCTTGCAAAAGATATGGATGTTGCATTAACCAAGCAGCTAAACATTGAAATGCAGCAACTATGGTTGAATGAAGATCTTTGCTATGAGCTGGCGGCGGACGAGAACATTGATAACAAATATAGTCACAAATCCATTTTACAGCCCGTTTGCATTCCAATGGATCTAAAAGGTTAAATTGGTTTTTCATTATTAATCGTATTTTCGGTTCTGATGAATCAATGACTCACCGGAATTATTTCGATTCATTCGTGCCAATCCAGATAGAAGTTCCAGTGCCGCTAACGAAATATTCAAGTCAGTCTTCCATGAGGATATTAAACGATGACATACCAAATATGTTGCACGAACGAAAAGAGCATGTGCGCTATCTGCATTGGAATTTCAATTATTATTTTTATTATTGATTGATGCATAAAAATTTTGGAAGAAATCAATTGTAATTTTTAACAAAAATTTTAGACAACTTTTGCAAAACAAATGAACAAT
>GL502506.1:1833967-1865402 GCA_000149185.1 Mayetiola destructor
CATTTATCAAACTCAAAATTCACGAAATTGAAGTTTTATTTCAAAGAGTCATTCATTGTCCACACCACTTATATTAGTTTTCATTCATATCCGGACGATTCGATTAAACACGTCTCAATTGTTGATTGATTTGAAAATCGATTGTATTCCGGTTCCACTATGTGCATCATCGCTCACATGACTAACAAAGTGCGCGCCAATCCGATGATTTTTCTTCTTTTTTTTTTTTTGGTAATTGAAAACTTACTTGTTCTGTGTCACCATTAGCTGGCTGAACTACATCTACTTGAGCCACATCAGTTGACATAACGACTGTTCTGGAAATTAATCTTCACTTGCGATTCAAAGGATTTTTTCTGAATGAGATTTGGACCGAAATAAATGAAAATCAATGGATTCCCTTTTGCACTGCAATTACCCACCGAAATGGATTTATTTTAATTATTATTATCACAGATAAAATACAATTGTGTCATGCACATATCAGATATAATGTGCGATTAGTTTAACCGATGACGTCGCTTGACGGGCTCAAGATAATAACTAAGGTATAGAACGAAGAATTTGCTATCGTTCTATAGAAGCGACAAATCATTGTAATGTCATGCGACCATCGCAAAAAAAAAAGTCGGCATTGTCAGGCAATGGCAACACCAATTTCGGTTTTTACAAGAATAAAGTGTAAAACCACATTGAAAATGACTAATGCTTGGAACTGCGCACTTATTTTGAATGAAATATTTCCAGAAACCAAAAAAGTGAGTCTTACGATGAATGATGGCTAGTTTTGGTTGAACGTTTTATGAGAACATCCATTCGCATTGGTATCGGTTCAGTTAGCATTCGAACATCAAATCGAACCGATTCGAGCGCTGTCAACACCACTCAGTTACGGAAACGAATTGAATGTCATATCGATCGCCATATTGCTTCTTTCATTTCTTTTTCTTTCAAAGTGGCATTTCATACCACGTTTAGTTTGGTGAGTCCGTCGAAAATTTTTATTTCAATTTTAAACTTGCGAATTTTTGATGAAATTTCGGTGCAAAAATCGATTTCAATCTATTGTTCAAATTATTTGAGTATTGTTTCGATGAAATTTCGAAAAAATTAATGGAAAAAATTTAAAATCATTGCACAATCAACATAACCTAATATTGGTGATGTGAATTTTGTTTTTTTTTTCTCGTGTCACATTGCCCATATGATCGAATGAATTTCAATCAAATCATTGAAAATATTTTGATTAATTTTTGACTAATTTCGAGTTGTTCGTTTTTTTTTTTTTTGATTCCATTCGATTCGTTTAGATCAGCTGAAAAGCGAAAAACACCAGAAAGATGCAAATTTTCGTTAAAACTCTAACCGGCAAGACTATCACACTTGAAGTCGAGCCATCCGACACAATCGAAAATGTCAAGGCTAAAATCCAAGACAAAGAAGGCATTCCACCAGACCAACAACGTTTGATTTTTGCCGGTAAACAATTGGAAGATGGCCGTACATTGTCCGATTACAATATCCAAAAGGAATCAACATTACATTTGGTATTGCGTCTTCGTGGTGGTATCATTGAACCGTCACTCCGTATTTTGGCTCAAAAATACAATTGCGACAAAATGATTTGCCGCAAATGTTATGCTCGTTTGCATCCAAGAGCAACAAATTGCCGTAAGAAGAAATGCGGACACACCAACAACTTGCGCCCAAAGAAGAAGTTGAAGTAGATGAATACAACACCACACAAAAAAAGAACGACCCAAAATCCGTTCCTTTCGTTCATTCAATTTGCTTTATTTTAGTGTTCGCGTGTGTTAACGACATTCATTCCCGAATATTTGATTCGACTGTTTCAATTTAACATATTTGTAATGATTTATGAATGTGAAATTTGAAAAAAACAAAAACAACTGAATCACAACAAGAACAATGTACTTGAAAGATCGATTATGCTATCGAATTTGTAAGCCGTGTGAATAATTCTAATAAAAACACATTGAATGAATAAAAATTAAATATTTTCAAGCAAATACACAACAAAACAAAAAATACTTTCGAAATTCTATTCGTCACACACACTTCAAGGAATCCTTGGATCCAAAAAAGGTTTGTAACGTTTTCATTTATCATTTACATCGATATTGAGACCGGCCTGTGATCAATCCAATTGGAAGCATCATTTACACATGTTATTTAAGATATTTGCTCGTTTTCAACGTGACATAAATTGTTGTTATTTTTAATCACTCAAAATCCTCTTCCTCGATAGTAGCGCCATCTATCGAAAACCCATGGAATTGCATGTAAAATTCAAATTTGATTGTCCATAGAATAGTGCCGCCAGTCTCATGTATACTATATATATCCCATAAACAATAAGCAATGTGTACGCATACATTCGTTTAGTGTTTACGGTGCGGCTATATAAATGCATGCACACACACACACATCGACATACGTTCAATGGTCACATGTGTGTGCAGAAACACCGTTTTGTATACAATTCGGTGTTTCTGATATATATTTGTTTGTAACGTTGAATGAAGAGAATCTCATGAATTGAACGATAGACGCTCGTCGACTGTTCACCTCGTTGGACGCCTCATATGTGTGTTTGTGATTCATAACGTTTTTATTTCTAATAATAATCAAAGGCAAAAACATAGTAAAGGGAAAGAGATCCAACAGTAACAACAATAACAAAGAGTATCATCGTCAGCCAAATTGTCGGAAAGCGAACCCTCATATTTTGATTTTTACATACATTTAACTAACAATACGTTTAAGCCAAACGTATCGTAGGCACAGGTTTTATTTCCATCTCTTTCGTTTTTATCGACTGCATCACTTGCAAATTTAAAGAGAGTTACGATTCAGTTTGTTTGGATTATTTATTTGGTTCGAAGCGGTTTTTCTACACAACAAATGCTAAAATCATAATATTTCAGTGGTTTGTTTGATTTTCTTGATATTGTTTTCTTGTGCGATTAAAAAAATATTATTATTTATTATTATTATTATTATTGTTTTAAAGATCGGCTATAGTTTCTATTTAGTTTCTATGTCGCAAACAAACATATAAAAGCCGATGTTACGAGGTGATAACAGTGTGCAGTTTTTCACTAATTTCATTCCAATCGATGAATGAATATGGTTCTTGTATTCAAAAGTGCATCGATTGTTTTAGAATAAAAATTGTGTGCGGGTGTGTGTGTGTGACAGTGGCTATTGAGTAGCTTGTGTTGGCGAAAAATAATCCCAACTACGTCGGGTTGTTTTTCTCCGGAAAATCCGATAACGTTTTTGGATCCAAATAAAACGAAGGGCAAGGAAAAAGTCGAAAAGGATTTGTTCATTTAGTTGAGCAAAGAGAACTGCAATTGACGTTCTAGTTTTGTCGGCATTTTGTATGGTACGGCGAGAGTTGTGAGAAAATCGATAAAGGAGACGAGGATCGCGTTCACAACAGTGTTTTGTGTGCTTTTCGCTCAATTTTATGCGAAAAATATTTCAAAGTCAATTAATTGTTATTTGTGAAATTCATTAAGCGCTATTTTCCGCAAATTTGAACCAACATTTTCAAACCAAAGCCATCAAAAAAAGGAGAAGAAGAACGCAAACATTTACCGGCTTCTATGCTCCTATAAACGTATTAAATGAATGAAAAACATTCCTTATGCCATATAACAAATGACAAAGAAAACTTCTCAACAATAGAAAAACAATTTATAATTCGTTAACGCGACACATCGATGTGCATTCATTGAGAGTAAACGTGAGCTATAATGTCCTTTGGGAAAAATTCAGAATTAGTACGATAATAAATTATATATCAAATTGTGTGAGGAAAAAGAAAAGGAAAAAGAAAAACGAGAAAAACGTCACGTGAATAAACAAATCCAAGCGGTTTATTGACAGTAACAAAACCTAATCAGATTCGGAAGGAAATTATTTAGTCAAATAACAAAAGAACCTAAGACAAACCGAAAATAACATTCGAAAAAAAAAGCCAAAAAGTAAGGTGAACTAAATTATTATATTAGACAATTATAATAGACGTTGTGGTGTGTGAATTTTGAATAATAACCAAAGCAAACATTATCCAAAGAAAACACAAAACGACTTTGTGTCGTCCAACAGAGAGAAAAAGAGAGAAAAAAAATTGGAAATTTTGAAAAAAATTTCATATTCCGGACGCATTGTGTGGGTGTACATTGTTGGTACTAATAAATTTATTCAATTTTTTCGTTCGTAAAGTGTGTGAAAGAAAAACAAACCACCGGATTGGATTACACCGAGAATAATTTGGGTTTCAACAATTAAAAAGCGATAAAAAAGGTAAAGACAAATATAAAGTTTTTTTTTCGTTTATTCGATCATCAATGCATGCAGACATTGTACCTGTCGGAACTGAATTCAAACAAAACACATGGCTAGTAGGAAACTGACCGATGCTAGGGAGGAAATAAATAAGAAAAAACATAAGAAAAATCCAAAAGAGAAGCGAAGCAAAACGCATATTTATTTATCTAAGAGTAGTTATGAGGTTTTAGCTCATTTATGACTAGTTTCAAGAGAATTTACGTTTTGTTTAATCAGAAGGAAAACAAAAAAAAATTAAACAAACTTTAACAAAATCTTCAAATTGGCTACGCTTACAGGAAATGCATTGGCTGCAATTGTTTGATTTTAATGCGTAAAAATTATGAAATCACATGCTACGATACAGGTTAAAGGTTGTTTATAACAAACGTTGAGGCCTATGAAGAGAATAAAATCAAAAAAAAAATCAACGAAAGATCAAAAAAAAATGCCCGCCAAAGAATGAATTTCGATTTAATCTTAATGGGAACTCGAGACGCGCATACATATTACATACAATTCACATCTCAATGGGCAATAGTGCTATAGATAATAATTTTACTGGGTTCCTTAATTCCTGTCTCTTTTCTATCGTAAGTGTTTCGTTAATTTTTCCATCAATGGTTTATGTCGCCCGGCCATCATTTCATGCCTTACATTTTACAATAATAACAATAATAATCAATTCAAAGCATTCAATGATTTATCCAAAGATGTATCCGTATCAGCATTGAACCACCATAGACCATAGACGAAAAAATGTGTTTTTTTTCTTTAATTCTTCTTCTTCTTCTTCATCATCTTAAATCTATTCGTATTCATCGAATTCGTGTTTACGCATTGGTCGATATATGAAAAGATGCGAAGAGAGATGAGAAAAAAAAGAAGAATTACGTTTCTCGTAAAAAAGAAAAAACCTGTGAAACGATATGTATTGTACAAAAGCAATAAAGATTGATGGAAAGTGTTCGTTGTGTGTGTCCAGTATGTATTATATCTTTATTCTGGTTTCTCTGTTTGGAGCATTTTCTCTCGTTTTAACATTTTAATCGCATACATACCGGTAACAAATACACAGCTAACATATAAGTATGTCCTGCATGGTTCCATTTAATTTTCAATTCTTCTTTATTCCTCTTCATGCTCTTGTTGTTATTCAGTTGAGTTTTTAACATTTTATTATTTTTTTTTTTCATCTTCGTTCTGAGTATTTTTATGTATATAACATAATGTGTTAGGTTCGTTAAAAGCAATTTCGTTTATACATCTATGTATACATATATTTAGTGCAGAGTGCAGTGCAGAAAGAGATCCCTTCATTCTTCTTGATTCGGCAATTCTTTCACGCGTTGCTCACGAAATATTTTGAATATATTTTTATTTAAAATAAAATAAAATGAGAGCAACAAAAGCGGCACAATAAAACGGAGGGAACGCATACACTGTGAAAATAACACACGGACATCAGAATAATTGTTGAAGCGCGCAATGAGTTTGCTGTTTAAATAATTCACAACGCATATCGAATCCCGAGAAATGAAAAGACCCTTTCAAAATTATTATTGTTATTGTGCTCGGCAAGTAAGGCAAAAGTACCGAAAACAACAAATAATAATATCATCAACGGATGAAAACTGGTTGGTGTTGTTTTTTTTTATGATGATTATTTTCAATGGTTTGTTCTGTAATCAACGTTTCGTTCCATGTCGCATGTGTACAGTGTACACGAATATTTGCCAATTCACATCATAGCAACAGCGAATGCATTTAACATTTTTTGCTGTCGTTTCTTCTTCTTCTTCTTCTTTTTTATTTCGTCTTCATTTCTGTTAAACAGTTGTTTAATGTTTTTTAGCCACATTCTCACCAAAAAAAACCAAAATGAGACAAAAGCAAACGAAAAAACGATAAACCATTCGATTGTATACAAGAGCCAAGCCATGTACGAATTGAAACGCAGTTGTTCTTTGTTTGGCGTCTTTATATTCAAAAAAAGAAAAAAAAAGAAAACTGAATCGCTCTGAAATAACAAGTGTAGTTGTGCATTACGTTTTGACTTCATGCGTTCCACCTTTGGGTACAAAAAGGGTCTTCAGTTACAAGTGTTGATGGTTTATGAGTGTGTTGCTGAATACTGCTGAGAGGCAACTGATACGCATCGTCAAGCATCTAAATATGTGAACAAAACAAATTTTATAAACGCCAGACGCTGTCATTCGGGTTTTGTGTTCTTAAGTGCAACAAATGACTGATGCAATCTATCGATGTGCGCCAACCTATAACAACACTGAATACCACTTGAACAGGAATAGACTCCATGAAGGAGAAAATTCGGAACGAAAAAAATTCATTTTTCCAACACAAATATCCAAACAAACTTGACTGGTTTCGTTCGGCCCAACCGTAATGGTAACGAATTTTTTTTTATTGAATTGGAGCCGAACCAACAACAGCTTCGTCTTTATTTTCTCCCCCTTTATTATTATTTATTTAAACACAATTCATTTGACGCCAAAGCCTTTTTTCCTATTTTCATTTAATTCGTTGGAATTGGTGGAAAATTGTGTGAAATGATTTGGCAGTCATTCATTTATTTCTCGAATGAATTAAAACGTCGTGACTTTTTTTTTAATTGAAGGGAGTTTCTCGATTGCTGTTTGCTGGCTGTGTTTTATTGGCTCCAGTAAAATCACTAACTGAATGACGACGACGAAAAAATGTTGTTGAAAAACGACGCAATTCATTTAAAATTACCGAAATGAACGGAAAAAAAACTGAAGAAAAACCATCGTGCAGCTTAATGAAAGTTACATATTTTCTCAACGAAATAACATAATTTTTTTCTACGTTAGCGAACCGAAGAACACAATAAACAAACAGCACAAGCAATGAACAAAGTTACAACACAAAAGTAGTAAACACTCAGAACGCAAAAAAAAAAAACAGTGAGCGAGACAAATGGCAGCGTAAACACTTTTTTCTGCGTCATTTTTTTTCTTTTAACCCAAGATTCAAACGCATATTCCGTTCGCCTTGCCATAAAACGACAAAACAATTCATATAATTCATGTATGCAAAAAAAGAAAAAAAAAATCGGTCAGAATGAATGGATGAATGGATGTAGAAGGCGCGGGTTATGTCTTAATCAAATTTGTATACATGAATTTGATTTTAATTAACTCGTGTTTTCAATTACTTTCTCGGCCTAACTTTGGTTCGAGACACTAATCATTTCTCCATGGCTCAAGTCAACGATGGCGACACATTTGTTATTACATAACTATTAGCCTCTTATTCGTATGACATTTATCCACACTTTTTTTATTCATTCATTTATTTATTTTTAGTTGGGGAATGACACACGAAAATAGCTTAAACTAAATGGAAAAATATAAAGAAACGCTAGTGAGCTGTTGAAAAAAGTCATTTGTAGTGAATAAAATGGACATGGCAGGCCATTATTTCATCTTTTCTGATTCTCTGGATCTATTTCAATTCACAATTTTTCTCAGTTCATCCGACAAACGCCACACATTTTATTGTTCAGTTGAATGATTGCTTCATCACTTTGTGATCATTTTTTGCGGCTTATATTCATTTCATTGTCCAGAGCGAGAAAATGTTTGCCCATTTGGTGAATAGCTTCAGAGAGGATCAGATAGGCCATTTTTGCTTTATTGTTTTGCCATTTATTTTTTTCCATCAAATGAACGAAAAATGAAAAAAAAAATAAATCGGATAATTTCCAGCAAAAGCAATACATGAAAATTGCCTATTTCCGTTTGAACCGTTATCATTGGTGATATTTATCAATGCTGCCGGCCATTTCACTCAATGTCATACAGTCATTTTTCTCATCACAAAATATTTCAACGTAGATAAACTATTTGACAGCACGAATTGGCGGCGACGGCGACTCTTTGCTTTGGACATTGACCAATGATGATTGAATAGATTTTTGTCTTTTGCGTCAAATTAATATTTTCTGTTTTTGCGGAAACGGTTCATTTGTTTTGGCCATTTGCAGAAAGAAAAAAGATTTTCGAATGGATACTCTGTTTGATGGATTTCTCTCTTTCTAATAGCAAAACATATATGCTTTATTCATTTATGAGCCACGATGACCGCTCATAATGTCGTGCGCTTAAACAGCAATCATCATCGAAAACTATGAGATTCGAAATGGGATCTGAAATTAGGATGCACATAATAATCCATAATAATAATCATAAAGAAAAAAAAGTTACTCTTTTCGAGATTGGGCTCGTTTATCAAGAGTTCCCCATTTTCTGTGAAGAAAAATTATATGAGTAAAAGTGATGGAATTAGAATCGCTACAATCATCATTATTAATACAACATAGCATTAAAATTTAAAGAATGGATTCATTTATTCGTCACTTTGAAGGGCGGCCACTTTGTTTTCTTTAAATCGTTGAATATGAAATAATCTTGACTAAATGTAAATGGCTTCCTTTACTCTTCATCATCAGTCTGGCTGTGATCAAATTTAAAATATTTATCGTAGATTTCCTGAAACGTAAAATGACACTGAAATGGGATTTATCTTTATCATTCGATGCATGTTAATTGATCTTTGGAATAAACAAAAAGAAAACAAAGGATGAAAGTCATTGATGCCATACTATCGAAACTTAAAACAATAGTTGCCGGTCGAACAGATCGAACTATGGACTTTGATATATGTAACGTCATGTTGTGGTTGTTTTCACTTAAGATGGTATCAATTGATTGCTGGATCGAAACAAACGAAAACCCACAATTTTGGGCCATTTCGAATCAGAGTTCAGAGTTAATGTTTGAAGGAATTGATTTCGAATTTTTGATTCATGTTTTATGCTTTGTGCTATAAGACTTTATTTGAAGAGTCAAATTACCGAAATTCAATTGAATTCAAATTTTCGAAATGTATGAATGCTGAATGAAAACCTGTTTGAGTGCCTCGGTCACTTGACTTAGAGTGGAAAATCAAGAATCAACTCCCCCGCACATCTTACACCAAACACGAGAATAAAATAAAACATTTTCTTGTTCTCTGTCTGAATGGAATCAGTCATGAAACATGTTTGTTTTCTTATTTTGAGTATTTGAATGTCAATATTATTTGATCTCAATTTGTATTCATGGCTGTTGTAAAATTTAAATTTAAATAAATGGCCATTGTCTGGATACTGTGGATACCGGAATGAATCTTATTTAGACGAACGAAACTATTCCATTTTTTCCTCTGTCTCTGTTCGTTTTGCGCTCTTTTTTTTTTGGAATCAAAGTTAATATTACAAAGTTGACTTTATAATAAAATATACTGTCGTCCGTCTTTTTGACGTTACGACATTATCCATTGCAATTGCCATTGTTGTGCACAATAAAACGGATATGACCTGGGAAACCTGGGAACATTCAACAAATGAAAATTCATTTCTCAATTTGAATGACAAAATGAAATCAACTGAAGATCTTTTAGGGCGAAGACCTCATGGAGCAAAGCATACTCCATTTGTGTTTCGTATGTGTTGAACATTGTTTAATTTACGATTTACAGTACAATTATAGTATAAGTTTGAATGAGCTCAATGCCAACAATCCCGGTACATGATTATTCAAATGGAATGTAATTCAAATGCAATCTCTTTGTTCAAGAACTTTGTTTTAATTGCATAATCATTGTAATTCGTTACATTTTCAATCGATTCGAAATTCATTAATTTAATGTTAGCGTTACAAATTGCACACTGTACATTGAATGCAAATATTTTCCCCCTTGGAATATATCAATCATGCCCTTGTTGAACCTTTTATCGAAAATCAATAAAATGAGAGAGATGAGCAAAAACTAGAGAATTCAATTCCATGACTGATGATTGAATTGAAATCATCAAAATTTTCGAAACAATTGAATGGTTTCTATTCTGATTTCTCATTCCTAATTAGGATTGAATGACTCTGAAGATGAGTTCGGTTGAATATTAAGAGTTTGAAATCAGAAATATGTACAAATCAAGATTTATCCATTAGACACATCCTTTGAAAACATAAGATTTTATGAAATTATCCAAAGTCGAAACTAACTTTATAGGTTCAGCCAATGAAAATGGAAATAAGAGATGTTTATTCACTTTCCCCGTTTCACCGATCGATTTCACTGAATGTATTTATTATTTTCTGCTAGAATAAATACGAGAATATTCGATAAAAAATAAATTTGATCTTTGGTCACATGAACAACCACAGAAACAGGATTTTCGATGCACACAATCATTCACACACCAAACACCGATTTGATTCAACACTCTCAATATACACAATAAAATTGAAAAAACCATTTTACATCCAAATGAGATTCCCAACTAAAGAATGGTTGACGATTGCAGTAAAAAATTGATTTTCCAGTTATCGATTTTCATTTGTAAAATCGTTCACAATCGAATTTTATTCAAATATCTTGGTGGTCGATGGTGTTTTGGCCAATTCCATAGCACGTTTCATTAAATGCTGTGAATATAAATTATTGTTATTGAATTGTGAAGATTCACCATCGAGATATAATAAATAATCCATGGATTTTAATTATAAAATGTATTACGAATGAGAGAGAGAGATATGGAATATGGAAATGGCCTTGCCTTTATATTCATTGATATTCATAATCCGAAAATTTTGTATATCATAACGCACAACGAAACTAATCTATGAGTCGACAGTAATTCCATGGTCTATTGTTCATTATGGTTCTATGTGTTGGTAACGTTTCAGGCGGGGAGACTTTTGTTAGAAGTTTATGTTGCGATGAAACCTGGCCAATGGATGATGAACGATCGAATGATTGAGATGGTATGGGGAACTGAGAACATGAATATTATTTGCCTATTTGCATGATAAAACACAAATATTGCAAAACGTTTAAAGCATAAACAATTTAAATCATGCTCTCAAATAGCCAATCATAACGTACATGCAATATACATAATAAAATCGATACAGTTGCCGATTGCCCCAATACATGATGCATTATGCATTGCACATTCACATAAAAGGAACCAAATAAATCTACAGAATGCAATTGCCTATTGAATTCAAACACGCAAAGTCCAATTAGGATGCAAATAAAATTCGTTCATTGCATTCATTTGGAAAATAAACGACGAAGACGACGTCAACAACAATCGTATAGATGGGTTATTGAAGTTGCATTCCGTTTGAAATCATTGACTCTGAAATATATTTAAATGAAAAGTTTGATTATGAGTATCGGGGCTGTTTTAAGAATTCGTCTTGTTTTCAATTTGTTTTAAATTTTAATTTCCACGAAAAACCCAAAATTTTCATCAAATACAAAGTCAGCCCTTTGGCCCATGTCCATTTGTATTATTCTATTGAAACGGTGCATTCACATACGAATATTAAATGATGATCAAAAATACAGCATAAATCCAATATTCCATTCGTTTATCGATTCCAGTGTACACAATTTAACGAAATATGGGAATCCCATATCCATAATATCCATAATATTTACCGCCATACAAACAATACATTCTATATGTAACGCTCAGTGTTTCACCAAAAATTCACCACATCGTACATCCTATATTTCAAATTGAGCACAGCTCATTTGTAATAACATTCAATATTAGATGGTAAATTCGATTAAATCCAATATTTATGTGATACAATGGAATTCTATCTTGAATTTTCATCTCGAACCGCGTATGAATGGCATTTTGTTACCGCAAATGAAACGCATTTCAGTAATTGCGCGAAATAATTCATGGTTTTTGATCCATATGTGTTTTAATTAATATTTCAATAGCAAAGCAATCAATTTAATTCATTCCATCATTTTAACTTTTTCGGCTTGAAGCGATTCAGATGCCCAACACTGAACATCGAAAAAAGAATCGATCGAAATATGATGACCTATGACTAATTCATAATTAATTAATTAATTGACAGTGAACAGCATTCGATGTTCGTGAACTTATAATCTTCATACGGAATTATTGGCCGCCATGCCAACGTCATGTCATACATATCGAATCAATATATTGTATTTAGTAAATATGTAGTACAATACATTCGAATGGCATTGAATTGTTCATTTATTAATACATTTGAATTTGAAATATTATTTTTCGAAAATCAGTTTTTGATCAGCAAATGCAAATGATTGAAAGACTGTCTGCGAAAAATATAAAAATAAATGATAATAATCTTTCGTTGACCAATTAAATGTTTCTAGCTTTTGGGTTCAATAAGGGTCAAATATTTACGTTTAACTGTCAATCAAATTATCGAATGAATTTACATTCCGAAAAAAATGAAAAAAAATTTGTATTCTTGCAATGCGCGTATATTGAGCATAATATTATTATTCTTTTTGAATTTGAATATTTTCTACGGTATTTTCGATTTTTTTCTTCAAATCTCATAAAACGTGTACAATTATGAATGTAATTATTATATTTTGTGCATGTTTTTTTCCTTCTTATCTATTACTTTCTTTTTTTTTACGTGAAATTTTCAAAATCGTGTGTAGTCATTGCTTTGCCGGTCATTTTCGTTCATTCGATTGTGCATTTTAACGGGAAAATAAAGGCAAATTCATATTTATTTCGTTGAATAAAACTTTTGAACATAAATTTTTACTTTTGTTTCGCAATTCAAAAGTGGTTAAAAATATTGTTTGGGCATCGGACGCAATTTCCTTTTGATGGCAAAAATACGCTTAGCAAAGGAAAAGAACAATAAGTTAGCGAAACGAAAAAAAAAAAAAATAAAAGAAAGGAATATTTTTGATGGATTTTTTTTTAGTACAGAATAAATCGTATACAGGAAGTATAGCATAACTTGACTCATTGTTTTAGTTGTGTCTAAAGAATTTTTCCAAAATGTTTTTATTCCGTCTTTGTGTGTGTGTTTCTCCCTCTTTTGGACTCTGCAATCAATTTATTCATCCATTCAAATTGCATGATGCATATACGGACAATGGATTGATTCACACGTTTCATTTACATAAAATATAAAAAAGAATAGTCCTGGAAGTTTTTCTCTCTCATCTTTTCGTTGACTTAGTTCGGAAGCAGAATGGAGTTTTGTTTGCACAAAGGTGACGACAGGAAGAGCATGCATGAACGCAAAAGTAAAGAAAAGAAACAAGAGAAAGAAGAAGAAGAAAAAATAACAAGAATACCCCGAACGGAGGAACAAATATCTCGTTATTTTTGTGGCTCAACCTATGTACATATATTCGCTGATGGCGCTTTCCTTGCTTCAGATCACTCAATAAACTCTGTTGAATTCCCTGAAAAGGTTTTCAGTATTTTTTTGCTGCTGCTGATGCTGCTGTTGTTGTTGACGATTCGCTATTCGTTTACTGGTTTAAGTGTACGCAACCATGCCAATAGCATGTGGATATAATTTTTTTTATTCTGTTCCTTTTCTTTTATCGCTCATTTTTTCTCTTTCTGCTATTGCTACTACTAAATATTTGAACCGAAATGAACTGAACTATGATTGCTGGTAGCTATTTCAATGTGACAGTCATTTACGATGAATATCTACATCATACATATATGTATGCATATTTTATAAAACAGTTGTTGGCTCTTCCTCTCCTTCTCCTTCTTTTTCTTCTTCTTTTTTGCTTTTATATTTGAAAAAGCAAACAAAATTTACCTTATTCAAATATCAAAGCGTTGTGTATACTGTATACATAGTTGGATGACGAGACTCTAGCCATGGCATTCAATTTCAATGTTTACATTGTGCACACCAATTTATTTGTAATATATTTGTTAAAATACTTGTGTATATCAGTCGCACGTCATTCACATTCGTTTACCTGAACTCTTTCATCTGTCGGCAACTGGTAAAAAATCAGTTTTTGATCAGCAAATGCAAATGATTGAAAGACTGTCTGCGAAAAATATAAAAATAAATGATAATAATCTTTCGTTGACCAATTAAATGTTTCTAGCTTTTGGGTTCAATAAGGGTCAAATATTTACGTTTAACTGTCAATCAAATTATCGAATGAATTTACATTCCGAAAAAAAATGAAAAAAAATTTGTATTCTTGCAATGCGCGTATATTGAGCATAATATTATTATTCTTTTTGAATTTGAATATTTTCTACGGTATTTTCGATTTTTTTCTTCAAATCTCATAAAACGTGTACAATTATGAATGTAATTATTATATTTTGTGCATGTTTTTTTCCTTCTTATCTATTACTTTCTTTTTTTTTACGTGAAATTTTCAAAATCGTGTGTAGTCATTGCTTTGCCGGTCATTTTCGTTCATTCGATTGTGCATTTTAACGGGAAAATAAAGGCAAATTCATATTTATTTCGTTGAATAAAACTTTTGAACATAAATTTTTACTTTTGTTTCGCAATTCAAAAGTGGTTAAAAATATTGTTTGGGCATCGGACGCAATTTCCTTTTGATGGCAAAAATACGCTTAGCAAAGGAAAAGAACAATAAGTTAGCGAAACGAAAAAAAAAAAAAATAAAAGAAAGGAATATTTTTGATGGATTTTTTTTTAGTACAGAATAAATCGTATACAGGAAGTATAGCATAACTTGACTCATTGTTTTAGTTGTGTCTAAAGAATTTTTCCAAAATGTTTTTATTCCGTCTTTGTGTGTGTGTTTCTCCCTCTTTTGGACTCTGCAATCAATTTATTCATCCATTCAAATTGCATGATGCATATACGGACAATGGATTGATTCACACGTTTCATTTACATAAAATATAAAAAAGAATAGTCCTGGAAGTTTTTCTCTCTCATCTTTTCGTTGACTTAGTTCGGAAGCAGAATGGAGTTTTGTTTGCACAAAGGTGACGACAGGAAGAGCATGCATGAACGCAAAAGTAAAGAAAAGAAACAAGAGAAAGAAGAAGAAGAAAAAATAACAAGAATACCCCGAACGGAGGAACAAATATCTCGTTATTTTTGTGGCTCAACCTATGTACATATATTCGCTGATGGCGCTTTCCTTGCTTCAGATCACTCAATAAACTCTGTTGAATTCCCTGAAAAGGTTTTCAGTATTTTTTTGCTGCTGCTGATGCTGCTGTTGTTGTTGACGATTCGCTATTCGTTTACTGGTTTAAGTGTACGCAACCATGCCAATAGCATGTGGATATAATTTTTTTTATTCTGTTCCTTTTCTTTTATCGCTCATTTTTTCTCTTTCTGCTATTGCTACTACTAAATATTTGAACCGAAATGAACTGAACTATGATTGCTGGTAGCTATTTCAATGTGACAGTCATTTACGATGAATATCTACATCATACATATATGTATGCATATTTTATAAAACAGTTGTTGGCTCTTCCTCTCCTTCTCCTTCTTTTTCTTCTTCTTTTTTGCTTTTATATTTGAAAAAGCAAACAAAATTTACCTTATTCAAATATCAAAGCGTTGTGTATACTGTATACATAGTTGGATGACGAGACTCTAGCCATGGCATTCAATTTCAATGTTTACATTGTGCACACCAATTTATTTGTAATATATTTGTTAAAATACTTGTGTATATCAGTCGCACGTCATTCACATTCGTTTACCTGAACTCTTTCATCTGTCGGCAACTGGTAAAAAAATCCAAATACCATCCTGAAATCGATCATACTTTTGCCAATGCATACACAAACAAGCACGCGAAAACAGCTTAACATTCTTAGAATGGAAATCATTTAGCGATTATTTGCACTTTTCATTTGTGATATCGATCCATGAATTTGTATGAGTGCATGACGAACACACACCATGATACATGATACACAATGTACAAGGTACGATATGTTTACACATGCTGTAATTTTGTACCAACTGTTCCGTATCTTCTTTTTGTCCTTTTTCACCTTAAAAGTACTTAGCAGTTCATTTCAGGTGTATGTAAACGGGCAAATAAATGGCAGGAAAAACCAAAATTGAAACAATCAAAAAGTCAAAATGGTGCACAAAATGGCCTAGCAACGGATGTGGCGAAACAACAGCTATTTCAAGTTCCAATACACCATACCGATTCCATTTATTTTTTTCCCCCCCTTTTCCACCTGATTCTATTTTGTTCGAAATTCCATTCTTCATTCGGCTTTGAATGGATATTGGAAAAAGAGAAGGAAATTCGTCGCTTCGAATTGCTATCGGCGAAACAAATCCCTGTTAGTTCATAAATTCAAAATTCTCTCGGAACTTTGATATTTCGATACATTTCCATATAATTGTCACGCACATTGCATGTAAGGCACGCACAAAAGCTGCGTGCTTATCAAAAATTTAAGAAACAAAAGAAAGGAATCGACGGAGAGGAAAAATGACTGACATCTGAAATGTGTGCTACAAACATATAAGAAACTTGAAAAATGTAAGAAATCAGCAGCCAAACATGCAAATCTGAACACATAACACTTCAATACTTGATTCATTATCCAGTCACCATACATTTTTGTGTCAGCGTGTTACGCATTTTGCCAAAAGAATATTTAATGCTCTTCGTATGGCATATGTTCATTTGAAATGTTTTGTCTATTTTACATAGTTCCCATTCTAAACTCAATGACCGGAATCCTTTCGATGTTGGCACAGCAACAAAACGACCATTTAACAATGTATTATACGAGCTCCACTACTATCAACAACAGCAGGAAAAAAAATTGGCAAAAAAATATGAATGAATGACAACTATAAAAATGGTGAATTGAGAATAAAGAAACTGCTAAATCAACAAAATCAACAATCGAACCAATTTCGTACAATTTCCTTTTCAAATGACATACGTTCTGCAATATGCAAAATTATCTAATGCGCCTGTACACTGTACACTGTACGGCGGTTTTTCAATTTTCTTGATTGTTTGTAGTTTGTATTTCTTCGGAACAATTTCTAGTGTTCCAAAATGTCGTTTGGGTATCGTTTTCATTTCCAGCGATAACATTGTTTTTTTTTCACGCCCTTTTTAGTATTCACGTTTTGCTATGCGATGACGGTGTAAATCTGATAAACAACCATCTGAACATATTCACGAAAAATAGCGGCTGGACTTTTGTGCCCTATTTGGTCTTATGAATGGCAATGGCAATGCTATTATTGAATCGATATGGTTTCTTTTCTTTCTTGACTCCAGTTATACATAAATGTATGAATTAATGCCACGAATATAGGGTGTTCAGTGTTCATGGTTTGCTTATCGCATTCATATTAATCTGTTTCGTTTTTATTTATATTTTTCTCTCCTCATTCATTTGAATGTCGTTCCGGTCGACAGTGCGTATGTTTCATTTGTGAAATGAAAATCCATGACAGCCGATCACTTTTTAGCAGGTGTTGATACACCGAATTACCACCGATAATGGCATTACATGTTTTGTATTTTTGTTGCTGTTTTGCTTCTTTTTTTTTGCTCTTTCACTCTCGTTTGCTTATGTAATAGGCTTGGTATTAATAAAACTGGTTTTCTCATCATTTCTCAGTCACATTTGCTACTGTTATACATTTTACATGCATATTTCATTCAGGTTAATCCATGTTTCGCGCCACTAAATTAAAATTCATGATTACAGTGACTGGAATCGTGAATCGTGAATCGTGAACAGGAAACACATGGTGAATTTTGTTAATAATTTCATTGATAACAGAATATACAACAGCGCACACACAATTATTATGCTATTACATCAAGGTCAAAAGTGGCGACAGTTGATTGCCACTTTTGTGGGCTTAATATGTATAAACTTGTATATATTTATAGCTTAAATGCTGAGACAACGCTAATGAGGCAATGAACCTCATTATTCGTTATTATAATTTCCTTCTTTATTCCACTGTAATTTTGTCGAAAAGCTAAATTTGCATTTTAATAAAAACGCCCAGAAGACCCACAGCCCACAATCCAACAAGCAAAAGATGCATTTTCATTGTAGCTTGTTGCCACATTACAAGCAGAAAATCTACTTAAAAACATTACAAGCAAAATCGAAAAGACAAAGACATGAAACTGGAAGATATTTCATCTGATTTGATTTGATATTATGGTTGAAAATGGGAATAAGAACGGTTTTGTTTTCATTTAGGTTTGATGAGACTGATGGTGCTCTCATTCAATGGAATGTGAAACCACAAAAATGCTTTTGACTACTCTATGAATCCAAAACAAAGTCATTTGAACCGAGAATTACTTTTCAAATTGATTGCAATCAGTTGAATTGTCTCAAATTGCCTTTTATTTGATATATTCCGATGATATCGAACTTCAGTCATATGTGTACGTTCCCCTATTCTCACATTCGAAGAAACGAATATTCCATTTCTGCTTGAGAGACAGACATTCCACTATCGAATACATGTAACCATTTGGAATGTGAAAATAAGAAAAACTTGTTTGGCAATTCATCCATTCGATTGGCTGACAATGTTTTTTAATATAGTTTTTTTTTCGAATTCAAAATATTCTGTTCAATTTGTATCGAACAATGAACTTTGAAATGGAATCAAATTTATTTTCGATTATCGAGTAATTTCTGTGATATCGGCCTGATGTTATCAGCTACCATACACTTACCATATGGATCGTTCGATAAAAATAAAATTAAAATGAATTGTCTTTTTTCCAACATTCACGGGATATTCGAAATACAATAAAAACAATAATGTTGGAATAGTTTTGATTTCGAATGCCTGTCGATTCTTGGCATAGCAAAATCAAACTACAAAAAAGAAATCAAGAGTTCAAGGGTCTCCACATTTTCCAATTGCCAAAAACTACATAATATATACAGTTGAGTCAATCAATCACTAATAAATAATAGTTGATGATAGACTTTCATTGTGTTGGCTTCTTTGGCTTGTTATTCGCTATTAATTGGGAAGTAATTGGAAAATTTTCGAAAATATCCCCACAACAAGAATCAAAACATGCCCCTCATGCAAGACTTAATAGTCAAAATTCCCTAAATTCAATTATTTCGAAAGCATTTCGGAAACAAATTCGTTTTCAGGGAGTCAAATCGATTGCTTTGCTTAGATATGGAACGTGATCGATGCACAGTGCATACTGCTTTAGTTTGGATATTCGATATTCATTTCTCTTTTTTTGAGTATCGCAAGGGAAAAAAATCACACACAAACACACACACACACAAGAAAACGGAAAGAAATTTGTTGAAGTGAAAATTGATTTTGTAAATTCATGCGTTTTTTGTAGTGATTTTTCATTGCCATGCCATCAATTTCCAAAAGCGCACTTATTTGATGGCAACCATTTTGTGAGTGCTACACTTTAGACTGATTATCATTATTTTTCATTCGTTGAAGTGAAATTCATTTGTTCAAGTGTTTGTGATACTCGAGTCAATATAGCATAGTGAACATAGCAATCAACCATCGTCTAGATTCATTGTATACAAATAAATTTTTGGGTTATTATGCTCATTCTCTTTCAATCCGTTTTTCCGCTCAAAGTTCCTTCATATCGTTTTTAAAAAGCCATTACAATCATGCAATCACCCCCCGCTTTCGTTCGTACATTTTACTTCATACGTTGAATTTCGAAGAATGAAAAAAAAAACGGTATTTTTGCTAGTTTTATTTTCCAGCCAAATTTGTTTCCGTTTACAACAATCATTTTCTGACATTTTCACCCTCATATTTAGCGAACGCATATTAGTTTATGATGTTTTGACATTACACTTAATCAAAACAAGTGCCCCGATCAGTGAGTATGGACACGATACATGCACGCAACGAATATTTCACCCAGTCGATGGAAAAATGATATCCTCAGCAAGAGTTTGAGGCTAAAGGAAAAACATGCGTGATAATACGTATTTTCAAACTTTCTCATAAGCAAAAATAGCTATTGGTGAAAGCTGAATATCGAACATAGTATATCATGTGTCATGTGTCATGCATGCAATTGTGTGTTTGACAGAAAATCGAATTATAATGGGAACGTGCAAAAGGCAGTGAACGAAAAAAGAACGGGAGAAAAAAAACGTATAAGATGTTTCTTTTGCCCCAAATAAGCTGTTGTGTAATGTGTAATATAATACAATATGATATTTTGGATTCTATTTCAAATGATAGCACGCACTTCAGCTGCGCCACTGCCACTTTGTATGGCTTCTTTCATTCAATCCGTCTTTATTTTTATTTATTTTTTTTCTGTTGTTGTCATTTTGTAAGAGATACTCGCAAATTCGCAAGTACAATATCATGGGATTAGACATTATTAAAAATTCATGTTAAATGTAAACATTTTCGGAAAATGTTCGCCATTTAATTCGATCGCAGTCTACCAAATATGAAAACTTACACACACACACCAACATTTTAATTGTGGGACGAAACGACAACAATGTATAATAATGTTTATATGTGTGTCAATCGAAAGGGAATTCATTCAATGCAAATGCTTCGACGAAAAAGTTTCAATGTCTTTTTTTCCTCTCATTCTGAACCTAACGAACATATTTTTCTCCATCTCATTGATGAACATGCCTTGAATAATAGTCTCGTTCATCAATGATCTCTAATAACACAGAGGGACAGAAAAAAAGTTCACCATTGAACAATGAAATTCTTTTTCATGATATGATGAAAAACCAAAATAAAAACTTTTTCTTTATTCGCTTCAATTTGTGTTGATCTTTTATTGGACGCCGGAACATGAAACGAATGTTACATGGCTTCTGGCTCATGACTCATGGTAATTTGATTCAAGATAAACGAATTGAGAAAAATTGGCATCAGAATTTGATTGAGTTTGGAACAGAACATAAAAATAGATCAACTGTTATTTTGAAAGGCTGGAGAACGAGTGGAAAGAAAATGGCATTTTAGTAGCAGATGACAAACATTGTCAGACATCCAAAATTGGCACAGTTGAAGTTCAGAAAAAAATGAAATCATTATTTAAAATGATGTCGTCTTAGAAAGTCATCAATACACATTTTTCTGGTCAAACTCAAATAGCCATTAATCATACCCAACATACACACACACACACACATCATACACGATGACACGAACAAAGAGCACTTTTCCATTGGTTCAAATTCCAAATGGAATGGAAGAGACAACAACAAAATCGAAATTCATCTTTATTTGGGTATATCAACTGAAACGAATCAAAGTGTGAATGGAATTATGAAGTCCAATCATCATATTTCAAAAGTGAATGAACCATGTGGAAGAACGTGATTGCGTTCTCTAAATATTACAAAGCATGAATAATTTCTCAATCAACAAAAACCAAAAATTTTCGGGCGCACGCGTTTCAAATCGAATTAAATACATGGCGTTCATCTTATATTCAAAATTCAAACGAAGCAAAAGTATTTTTCATTTTCATCTCTTGATTCTCTCTGAATCAATAGAATTCGACTCACTGGCTGAAAAATTGGTTCTACATCTGATTCGAATCTTCTGAATCGATAAATTTAAATCGATTTCATCATTTCGATATTTTGATGTCGCAAGTAATAAATAATATGCGATTGCCTAAATTTCACGTAATATTCAATTTTTTTCGGCCTTTTAATTGCCAAAATGTTTGGTATTGTCTGGAATTAAAATAATAAAAATCAAAATTTAAATCGATTGTGAAATAAAAAGAAAAGAAATATTTTTTATAAACTGACAAATAATAGATTTTTATGTTACAATTGATGCGTAGATTATTCAAATATCGACCATTGACCGGATTATAGTTATTAGATATTTTTTATCATATGTTTTGTGTAAAAATCGTTTTCAACAAAAAAAAATCCAGTTTTGATGAATAATAATAATGCTTTGTGCTTTAAACGATAATATCGGCCCGGGTCAGGCATTTCGGAATCATAGGTAAATTAATTCAATACAGAAAAAATTAATGATTAACAAAAATTTGATTGCGATCTTTTGACTCGGGAGACTAAGTTGATTTTTTATGTTCTGGGTTCGATTCCGATGACTGTGTGTGAACATAGGCATTAAAAAAAAAAAAAATTACACAAAACTACGCTTTCATCATGAGACGTTCGGTTTTCGATGAGAACAAAATGTAATCTCTTGAGCTGTGAGGCTGTAAACTGTAAGCCTAGACAGACAGTTGAATTTTCAAAATAAAATAATTTTTTGTTTTTATCATTTATCTATGTGAATCCATTCAAAATGAGTTAAAAAGTTTTTCGACATTCGACATGAAACATGATAGTAATCATTTGAGTTTAGCCTTCAACTGTTTCCCAGCCGAATACGAATTGCTTACGATTTGTTTATCGAGAGAGAAATTTCTGATAAACAATATTGTTAATAATTTTGTGTTATTCAATTCATTCTGTGATCCATGCTCCGTGTTCAAGATAAGTGGAATTAGGCATCAAACGCTCTTCGCTCCACGATATTGAAATACATTTTGATCGATTTTTGTTTTTCTTCTCTCATCGATAAAATTTTCTTCAACCGATGATGATGATGATTGCTTCGCGTGTGGCATTTGTAGGTTCGGCTTTGCCTTTACATGTTGATATAAATATTCATTTCAAATTCATTCACTTACAAGAGGTGCTCGAAAATGGTTGGAGAATGATGACCCTATATTTTATTGTCTCTTGAAATAAATTCATATTTTACAATGGAATTGTGAAAAATCGTTAAGTTGGTGAAGGATGAATGGTTGACGACAAAGGGAATGATATTATTGATATCGAATGAAAATTGAAGAAAAAAAAACACACACACACAGGTTCGGTTTATTTACAATTGGATCAAACATTCCACTTCATAAGCCATCAACAGACGAGCAATAAATTTGTTTATTGGCCACATCGAACAATCCGACTGATGGAAAGCGAATTATAAGGAAGAAGAAGAAGAAGAAGAAGAAAGAAAGAAAAAAACGATAGGAACCATCTTGCTCAACATGATACCATTGTTTGCGTTCACATTTAATTGTAAGCAATGAACATTTTGATTCAATATCTGTGTGCTGCGATTGCATTGGGTGTGGTGTACACATATTCTTTTTTTTCTTTCGTTTATCGTTTTTGTCTATCGAAAGGCGCTCGGTGAAGATGGAACAGCGGTTCGGACATTACAAAGCAGAAAATGGACAACAATAAAAATCAACGAATCCACAAGAGAATCATTCTCATGCTCATACTGTGATAATGGTTTTTTGAATAGCATGAAACCGAAAATGATCGATACTCAATGCGGCAAACAACTGGGAAAACGTTTTTGGTTTTCATATTGCTGGGCACGAAAACAAATCAACATTACTCAAGCAAACTGAATGGCATCGGAATGAATTGAAATCGATTCTATTCGAAAGTTCGATACTGTATTCTTCAATAAAACGTTTGAACGATCAAAAAGAGCACTTATCATTTGATCCGAAAATGAAGAAAGTTCGAAAATCAATTTCCATTGAAAAACTTCCAACACTTTGACATGTTTCTTTTGTCAACTGCTATTATAACCAATGCTAGAAGCTAGAAGTAAGCGATAGAGAATAAAACTAAAAGTGAACGAACTCTAGAGCAACTTATCGTTTTGCAAACGAAAAGAAATGAAAGAAAGAAAATAATAAAGAAGAGAAGAAAAAAAAATTAACGGCGATGCACACACATTCTATGCGGATGTTATGCACAAGAGTAATCCAACTGGTTTTCCTTTCCGAAAAAAAAACTATTCGCTAGAGAGATAAACCGAATCATAAAATGTTGCAAACGTTTAACGAGTTCAAACAGACAAACAGAATGCTGAGTGCTGAAAAAGAAGAAGAAGAAAAAGAAGAGAAAAAAACGGCAAATCGCAAAAAAGCCATTCTTCACGGAAAAAAAAACAAAACATATGCGAGCATCGAACACACGAACCAACATCAAGAGAATGCAACCAAAAACGATTCGTGCATATGCACATTGCACATCGAATGCCTCTGTTCATCACATACAAACACACAGAGATGCGGAAAAACAGCAAAACAAACTGAAGCCAAACGAATAAATTTGGTGGCAATTTTCATTGTTTATCTGTGGAAATGTAAATGTTTTGTGTGCGCCAATGAAGAAATGTTCGCTTTCATTTTTATTCGGTTGCATCATTTAAATGGCGAAAAACGGTATGTGACAATGAGATAATTGAAGATATTATATGATATGAAACGATATTGATCTAAACTCACAAACAAGAGAGGAACAAAAAAAAAAGATAAAAATATGTTTTGAATAAATTTTCATGTCAAAGCATAAATGCATAAAATATGATTTCAATAATTCATTGAAATGATTGGATGGCATACCAGACTGAACCCGAGTACAACATTCCACATTCAATATACAATCGTCGATTGCCATTTTCAATGCTCATATTTTTTTTCCTCTTTGTTTCTGTTGATTTCGAATTGTTCGATGCACAATGCACAATGCACATGGATTCCAATTGTGCATAGTGAATTTAGCATAAAATCCTAGTCAATACTCAACACAGTTCGGTTTTTCCATTTATCAAAAGAGAATATGTTGATGCAAATGTATCATCGAGTGCCAATGATTGTATTTACTTTGAATTGTGCATTGCACACCAAAATATGCGATAATCTAATAACGTTATCGTTTTATTTTTCTTTTTTATCATCGAATTCGACTGAAAAATGGCTCAGCAAAGAAGAAAAACATAAAATCTAGAATGAATGAACGAATCTGAAATATTATCAAACGAAATATTATCAGTAACCAGTATTTATTCGTTTCTAAAATCGTTGATTCGGTTTTGTGGCCCAGTTTTTCATTTATTTCACGAAATTCACATGAAAATTGCAACGAAATACAAACCAAATATCAAAATGTTTACATTTCATAAACTACGCCATGAAATATGGATTCAGATGAATTCGATTAATAAAACGAAAACGATGCAAAAACCTGTACCATCGTATTGGAAACAAAAAACACTGACATGAAAAGCGATTGGCAAATGCATTCTACAAAATCATAAAATTGCTAACAACATCGACACACCAGTCTGGCATGAATAATATGATCCGGATTGCAAATGAAAAGTTTGGTGATTGCATTTAATAGTTAGCAGTTCAAAGAAATTATGCGTTTGCACCCATTTGAGTGCTATTGCTATTATTATTATAAGCAAAGAAACAAAAAAAGCGCCAAGATTTTTTCGATTCATTATTTTTGGATTATTCAAGACATAAAATAACATTTCATTTGCACCCGCCACTTGATCGAATGTTCGTTCTAATGCTCACTAACACGACAAAAGATTTGAAATGAATTTTACTATTTAAACGCCAGTCTATTATCTCAGAATGAATAAAATTTTATTTTTATTCCATTTTAATTTGCTTTTGAGTGTTGAAGCAATCGTCATTAAAATTAAATTCATGGACCCGCATGAAAATCCGAATTTTTTCTTTAAAAAAAGATTCGTTGCCGGGGCATGCATCTGTAATGGTTTATGAATTTCATTGTAATGATCACATCTGCTGTGGACAGATTTTATAAAAGAATTTTTTTTCATTTGCAATTACGCTCATTTTCATTTTTTTTAATGTGTCTTCCCTTCTTAACATAACCTGTTTGGTGGATGCAAAAAAATTTGCTGGAACTGTTCATTTTGCCACGTAGTTTGTTGGCAATGGAATCCCTTTTTCCATCATTATTTTATTTAGTTGTCAAAAGCCATGGTGCACCAATTTATTTTTTTTTTTTGGTTTTGCCAATGTTGACAATTAACTTTTCTAACGAAAATGGTCGGAAAATATGAATTATTATTGTGTTTTTTAAACACAGTATACAGCACAGAGCACAAGCAAAGTAATTTCTTGCGGGTGAAGGGTGAAGAGCAAAATCCGAATTTGCATCATTAAAAGTTCTTGGCAACCAAAATTGTGTTCATTATTTTCTCCGAAAATAGTAGCTGATGATAGGATCCCAAAGGTATGTGAAAAGAAATGGGAGTAAACAAAAAGTAAAAGAAAAAAAATCGATTCGCTTTCTTCATAGTATGAAGTTCATACCTCCTATCGAGGTATCATTTTCTAATTATGTTAGTTTTTCCTCGAATGTTTTGCCAATTTAAAGCATTTTTAAGGGTGCTCAATTATTATTTGGTCGCTTTTCCATTAGACTCTTTTCAACCAATTACTTCAACGGTGAATTGGAACATTTTCACTATGTATTATGTACTGATATTATGGCACATCTTATGACAAATTTTATAAATATTCTGCTTTCATCCACTCACCTTCGTTTCCATCAACCAATCCAATCATCATCAACCTTGTTATCTCGAGACGAAACGCGCAAAGTACGAGCAGCAAGCAAGAAAAAAAAGTGACGAACAAATTTAAATCCAATTTTTTCCATCCCAACTTTTGTGATGAGTATAATCAGTAATTCTGGTTGAATTGGATTGAAGCATTTTCGGTTTTTCAGTATTTTTTTCACACGGTTTTATCTCCATCGTTTACTTGAGTCGCATGATTCGAATCATTAAATCCTCGAGCAAAGTTCTATCAAACACAATTTGTATCGAAAAATACTGACGTTTGGATCCCTGTCCCAAACTCCAAACCATTCATCAACCGCCCGCCCGCCCGCTCACTCGGTAATGAACTTTTCGCTCTTCAATTCCCATAAGAATTTCAATTTTCATTTTGGCTTTTCAACCACGACGCATTTTCGTGCTTCGATTGAATTGTGTGTCAGGTGTCAGGTTTATCGTTATGAGATAAATTTGTTGCGCGCTATTCCAACTGATCTGGTTTTTGTGCATGTCATTCTGGTCTTGAGCGGTTATTTGTGTTTTCTAATACAATTATTCATAATACCATTCATTTTTCATCGTTACATTCCATTCATTCTTCATCGGTAATTCAATTATCGCATCCATTCATCCACTTGCCCATATCGTCAATCAGCTTTCGCTTATGCTGAACCGCGCCAACAACAATGACCAAATGAACCAATGAATGAAAAAAAAATACGGGTCGAAAAAATGTTCACCATGTTCGCATATCGAACGAAAGCAAAAAGAAAAAGAAAAATAACCAAAGAAAATCAATTTTCCGAATGAAAGTGAAATGACAAGAAAAAACGAAAATATTGCAAAACAAGACCTTGATACAACCGTTCAGTGTTCAACGAACTTGAGCAAACATTGAAAGTCATGCGAAAGCCATTTTACCGTCTGCTGATTATCACCAATCGTTCAAATCAAAATAGCAAAAATTGAATGAATGAGCATGGTGAGCATGGTGAGCACTTCTACTGTGAGCATAGCGCCAACACCACAAGTCCTTGGTGAATGACGTAAAGGATTGCGAATTCGTCGACTTTAAAATTATTATTTCACTAAGTTCATTAACGTAACACCTACCCATTGGTGTTGAAGCATTTATATGCTTTTAACCTTTTAGACATTTCCCAAACTCTGAAATTAATTTAGATTAGAGTGTGAGCCTTCGAGCAACGCACATCGCCCATTCCGAAATGATTATTCGTCCGATGATTGGGTTTTGTGTTTACTTTGAATTCCTTCAAATCTTATTAACGACCATTTGTAATTCGTAAATTTAATGTGCGATATACAATAAATGGCTTGCACATGGTCGATTAATTATTTTATTCACATTTAAAATTTATTTCCATCACATTTAATGAGCGACACGCAGTTCAATTGAATTGAGATAATCTCAATCAGTATTTGCTTGAATGCGCATTACCTACCGAATCCGGCCAAACAAAATGCGGAACAAAAATGAGGAAAAAAGCAATAATTGTATGTGAATCATTTTCAGAGCGGATAACGTGGACATCTGATTCGCTGGAAATCATTTCAACAGATTTGGCTCGTGCTTCCGACTTTTCGATCTTCATGCCTGCAAACCATTTTTTTTATGTGCGGCGTAAAATATTTGTCAATAGAAAATTAGAGGAGTTCACGGATGATTGTCGGAAAAATCCAGTTTATTTTTTTCCGTGTGGCTGCCCGAGACAAAAATCAAATGAATCAAACATTTTTGGTGTTTCATTTTATTCATTCATTCGAAAAATTCGATTATCTCTTCCGATATCAACCAAAAACTACTGAAACAGTGAAGAAAAAAACGAGAAAAATAAACGGGTTGAAAAATATAGTTTTTCGCTTGAACTTAACATTTTTACCAATTTCAATTTGTCGCTTTTTCATGTAGCGCTAGCAACATCGACTGGAATGCCATGTGCAAAATAATATGGCAACCTTTTTTGGTATTGAGCAAACAAAAAATTTTGATGATTAAAGTCATGTAGTCAAATTGTTTTTAACTTTTTTTCTTCGCATGAATGCGACATTTAACATTGTAGTGACCAAAATGGATAATGGAAACGAAATTTCAAATTACGTTTACTCTGGTTTTTGATTAAAAAAAAAAACAACGAGAGATTCTCAGCCAGTTATGAATTGGTTTCCATGGGTGGCAGTCCAATGGAAATCGGAATAACATTAACATTTCCAATATTTGGCTGTACTAACAAAAAAACTATGAGTTTGCTTTCGGTCATAGAATTGAACAAGGGAAAAGAATCGTAGACACCGATGGAATTCGCTAAGTCTTTGGTTTCGCTAAATGTAGTCAAACAACAAAGATTGAGATTACAAATAAACGTTTTATGTTCAATTACTTGAATTGTGCTCGGGAACACCAACGATGAACATTTTAAATCGATTTTTCTTCAGGCGCGGCATAAATTCAAGCACAATTTGGTTGCTAAAATGTAATTTGATTTTAGCTTAAAATAAAATTGACGAAGAACAGTAAAGGACAGAACGAGAAAAAAAGGCAGCCACTAATTAAACGAATGCTATGCAAAAAGGGCGCGTTTTAATTATAATATGAAAATTTTGTTGGTTTTGCGTCACATCATTATTAGTTTGCCCCATAACATATTTAATGCATGAATGTATTTACCGTATTCACAACTGCGGTGGTTCATCACCTAACTATTTTCAGCATTCAGCATATGTGTGACATCCTTGAAATTGATTGCGTCATGAATAAATTATGACAACAAAGCATACATACTATATGAATTAGCACATATGTAAAAGAGTGAATTGGAATGAGAAAAATTCATACTACGTAATAAGTCTGTGGTGCTTCATGTCAAAGTCTCTTGTCAATAATGCCGAAGCCCTAACAGACATACGATCAAAATGCGCCATATAATAAAGTTTTATATATGAATATCATGTTGAACATCGAATTGATGGTCGGGTCGGTCATTGTCAAGTGTTTGGTTGGTTAGTGGCATGCACACTGCACACACAAACAAACTCTCAACCAAAAACAAACAAAATCGTTCGCTTTTTTTTTAACTCTCACATTCGGTTCAGGTAATTTTTCAAAGCGCATAATGTTCGCGTTTCGAATAAATTCGTGTGCACACAAACACACACAGACACCTTTGATATGATAAGCATGTTAATCAAAAAGGTCTTGCATTTGAAACATTCAAAAAAAAAATTTGAACGCAAATTCATTTCATGAAACGTGAACCCATGAGGAATGGACAGACGGACGAACAAATAAATTAATAGTGAAAATGAAAATGGAAAAGAAAATAATGAACGCAACATGAATACTCAAGTTTGAGGCCACTGAACGCTCCGATTGGTGTGTGATAGTCAAAAAACATTCGGAAACAATGAGTAAAAAGCGAAAAATTTGAATTTTTTCTCATTTCTGCTGAAAAAATGGTGATCAACAATACCCACTAGCAAATGTCGTCGTTGAAGATTTAAATTAAAATTGTTGGAACGATATAAAACAATGTAGACAAATGAATGCTCACTGCTCACACACAGTACACAATAGCCAAACCAACAAATATACTGGCCTGGTCGAATAAGATAGGTTTTGGTGATGGCTGGATATTCCATGGAAAAAGTATTAATTAAAGCGTTTCAATTGAGCTGTATATGTATAGTGTAGATTTTAGGTGTACGATTGTACAGTTGTACGGTATACAAGAGCACCAATTGCTCAGCACTCAGTAAATGTTGGCATGGCATTGTAATTTGTACATACTTCATAAATTCATTCTTCTTGCGTTCGGTTCTTTCGGCAATTCAATGCCCCTTATAACATTCAGATTTCAGATTCGAGTCCATTGTAATGTGTAACATTCGTTTACTATATATTTATGAACCAATTTAATACCCTTTCACCGAAAGTGAATTGAAATTTGTTTTCTGGATTGTGGATACAAAGCCATCACTCAAATACACTTTGCATATACAATATACAATGTGTCGGAATTTCATCATTTTTCTCTCTATATAAATTATATACACGTTACATATGCATACATATATCTTTGACTCTTGGATACATAGTTTCAAAGTTACGTTCAAGTTCAGTTTGAAGCGGTTAGAAAAAAAGTCAGGCATTGAATACGATCCCATTAGACACGTCGATCGTGGTTATTATGTTTTGCGTGCGTCTTTCAAATGTTTTCATGGTTTCTTCGGTAATTGTTAAGGAAATAATTGCTGTTTGCGTTTTTGTTTTCGATTGACGGTCATCAGTAATAGCATATGTTGACCTCCATTCATTGACAATTTACCAGCAATTCTCCTTCATTATATTTCATTTAAAGATTACTCGGTTTTCTTTGATGGTTTTTGTCAATCATTTTTTATCGTTCACTTGTGAACGATATAAGATAAAAACAGCTTAGAGAATAATTGAAATAATCTGATATTTTTCTAAGTGATTGATTTCAAAGATTTTCAAACGATAAAAATGTTAGTTTATTCCATTAGATCTTTTTTGACTTGCATCAATTTTGGAGTGACATCTATCGCTTTTTAAATGATATGCTCCAATGAAACTTGTTTGATGGTTTCCATCCCAATTTTGTATTTATCAATATTTTACACCGAATAATGAAAGAAACTGTGAGATTTCAGAGAATTTCAGAATTTAAGCTTATTCAATTGGTTTTCTCCAACACGTCACAAATTCCTTCGTAAGCATTCTTTCTTCTTTTTTT
>GL502506.1:1883035-1904548 GCA_000149185.1 Mayetiola destructor
CATCGCTAACACTCATTAGAATCTTTAAACATTGCTTCAGTCCAATGTTTTTTTTCGCCTTTTTTCTCGATTTCTATTAAAAAATTTGACTTATTTTTAACACGATTCGTCGAGTGTGTTTTTCTGGATTACTTCTTCCATTACAACTAAATCAGCAATCTTCAGGAACCATTCAAACAGAAGAACACTCAATGTGGTTTTTAATGAGAAAAATATGTTCTTCTTAATGAACTTATTGAACGAATGACGACGAATTCTCAACGAAAATAATTCCAATGACAAATGGAATTCCATTAAATACTTCCAACAATTTTTTTTGTTGTTGTTGCCGATCTTCAAGCCGCACAGCGCTCGGCTTTTGTTCAACCGATTTGATAACAATAAAGTTTACACTTTATACACTCAGCATGCCAACAGACACAACAAATGATAGAAAAACTATTTTTTTTTTGGCAAGTTCTCACTCAATAAAATGAATGGTTGCATTCAATTCAATTCCATCATATGGATGAGGCCATGTTTATGCAGAAGTTAATGTAGCAAAAGGGCAGAGGTGTGCATGTGTACGGCTTGATATTGGGAATTCGATATTCCCGTATTCCAGTATTGTACACAGTAGTTTATTCCATTCTAGATGGAATGCGATATTGTCAACAATTCAAAAGTATTGTCGTTTTATCGTTCACATTTCATGAAATGTTCTGCATTTCTTATTTAGCTTTCCACACGCAAATTACACATTCAAAAAAAAAACCCAAACCAGTTTCAAATTGTTTTCGTAGTAATTTTATTCAATTAAATAAATAAATAAATTTAAATGCAAAACTGATTTTCTTCTCCTGTTTTATTGTTTATATTTTTGTTGTTGAGGATTTTGAGTTTTCGTTTTGTGTATCATTTTGTCTAATAAAATAATGAAATACAAACTTGATTCACAGTTGCATTTTGACATTGTTGATATGCCATTTGCCATTTACAATTCACTAATATAATTCTGCTTTCGTTTGTTCTTCTGCCTTGCGCTTTGTGCTTTGTGGTTGGTTCGTCGTTTCTCTTCTTCCAGCTCTCTCTCTCTCTCTTCTTTTTTTGCTTGGTGTAGTCGGTTTTTAATGCTGCTGTTGCAAGTCAACAATGCCCTCACGAAATTAATTTCCGCATGGCAAAATAGGTTTTATTCGTAAACAAAACGTTTGTTATGGGCATCGCTATTTACATCATCTTATGCATTGAGTTCGAGTTTACTGCACACAGCAAACACACACCAACATCCAAATATTGCTATAGTATCGGTTCCATCGTTCAGCTTTTTCTAAAAAAGAAGTAAGAACATTCTTTTGTTTTTGTTTCGATTCCATTCTTCGGACCAAGGCATTGCATTCGATTAGATTGCATGAGTGACTGTGTGTGTGTGTGTTTGTGTATACTATATTTTATTGCTGAATATTCTGCTAGGTCATGATAAACTGGATTTTCTGTTTTATATTTGCAGACAACCGAATGAACGGTTTGAATAAGAAATTATATTTATGTCGTGTAAAAATGTGTTCAAATGGTAACGAATACGTTAACAAGCCGATTTAAAACAAAATGCCAACCAAAACAAAGATATCCAAGAAATTCAAGACAATAAAAGAAAGAAAGGGAAAGAGAGACATCGAGATAGATTTTTCGTTATTATGCAAACTAAATTCGTTCTTTTTCGTTTTTCATTTACACTTCCATGCTGTAGTTTTATTTTGTTTTTATGAACTGTAAATTGCACGAGACAAACAGATCCCTGTTCTTATTGTCTTGGGTTAAAAAAAGAAGAACATAAAGATGCATGTGAAATGAAAGCATTTCACAGCATTTACTAATTGACATGGGAATGGGTGATGACTATAAAATATGGCAATATGTTCACCGTTTTTGTTCATGGACCATGGGCTGTGCCATACGCAAATAAATTACAATTTTGTCCGGCAAAGTATTCGAGCCTTAAAACGGACGGGTCAAAAACGAAATAATTAGATATTTAGAAACCCAAAACTATTCAATTTAGTCTGCAGCAAAACCATATTTGGTCTGCGTCGTTCTATGTTCGTTGTTTGTTGTTAGTTCTCACAGCATAGAGGCATTCTTGCGTGCGCCTATCGCATATTATATGCTGCAGTTTAAATGGACTTGAATGAAAATACCGGTTTTGCGTCCGACTATTCCAAAATCAACATACATCGATATAAATAATTTCGTTATTCAAGAGATCAATGTATGTGTGTGCGCATTGAATATGTATGCCCTGGCGATTGGTATTCTTTTCTTTGGTACGCAAACAGAATAGCATTTTTTTCGCTTTCTTCATCTCTTTTCCCATGCAATCATCAATGTGTTTGTGGATGTGGTTTTGTTGTCATTCAGCGACTCCAAAAGAAAAAAAAACCCAAAAATGCTCTCGCTGCCTCTCTTCCAAAATGATGAGAACTTAACGAGATTCCATTTCAATGTTTTCTTCTCACAATTCGATTTGCTATAATAATATTCTCGATGCTCAGTTCAGACTCTGCCTTTTTGTCGTTAAATCGAATCTTTCACATATGCACCATAAACAGCAGTCGGTTATATCTTTTGTTCGTTTCGATGTAGAAAATAAGTTCCATCTACCGAAAATGGTAACTCTCTAACGAATTCGATTAAAATACACATAATTGACAAAAGATTGAACTTCTCACAGTATGTGAACATTGAACATACCCCAGAAATTATTGCATTTATTCGAAAACCAATTAGAGAGATGAATGAATAAAGAAGAAAAAAACGAAACCATAAATTTGCTAATTTAATTCTAGTTAATGCCAAAGCAATCAATCGATTTCAACGATTGAAATTTTATTGAGTTCTTTGGTCTTACATGCTCCTTTGCTTGGTTGTTTCATTTGAATTGGATAAGTTTGGGAAAACGATCGGAAGATAAATATTTATAGGACGCTAAACTTTGTGGAAATGGCTCAAGTGTCGACAATTGGTAAAAGCCAATCAATGCACAACACACACACACACACACACACACACACACACACCAACTGCCTTTCTTAATTAAAATTGAAAGATCAATATACAGTCACATGCAGAGAAGGAGAGAAAGAAAACGACAAATGAAATTAGGAGCATGTGCTATTGTTATTTTAATTTGAATCGGGCAATAAAATCCATTTCAATAGCATCGCATGACATTTAGCTTTAATGCTCTGTGTCGGTCGCTATGTTCATCTTTGGGCGCTAAAATGTGTGGGTGTGTGGGCGAGAACGCAAATTGACTATGTAATCAGAATGTATTAGTTTTTAGTTCCTTTTTTTCCATTTACATTTGCCACAGACGTCTTTGCTTCACTACAATAATAATGATAAAATGACGTACGATGAATGTTACACTCAAGCATTGTCTCCAGAAGTCATTAGCGCTACACTGGATTAGCGTATAAATATTTTGTGTACGTTAAAAGCGAATTCATGTACATTGTTCATGTTCTAAGATTAAATCCCTTTAACCAAGTTTGGCGACGGCAAATGACAAAATATTTATGCAAATCAAGGGAAAATTAAGTAATTTTCAACCGCAACTTACAAACAATAGCAACGTTCAACTTTTTGAAGAAAATGAAATGCCATGAAGCATCAATGCTCAAGACATACTACATTGTATAGACGAGGAATGAAGAGACTCCTTGCCAGAATGTATGCATGAACCAAGAATGTGGATTGTGAATTTTCTCATCAAATGGAAATATGATTATACATTATCATACAATGGGGTTTATCAAATTCCATTTGTATATCCTAAAAATACTTATGACGCACTCGTCTCCGGGCTCCCATATGGGAACGAGGAACAAATAATAATTTAAAACCGCAATTACCAATTTTTTGCATTTACAATAAACAGAAACCTGAAACGAAATACAATGGATCCCTCAGGTCATTTTCATTTGATCTATTTGCGAATGGGGAGAAATTGAAATCAGATCTTTTTTTTTCCAGCCATTCAGCAAAGGAAAAAGGTTTTTTTTATTTAATAAAATTGGATGAAACACTCTTGATAAAAAAAATCACTTCGAAATTCAGCCATTTCTTCTAGCCAATAAATACAAAGACGAGAGAAAAAAAACCCTTTTTTCTCCGGCAGGGTTTTTTTTCAAATAGATTTTTCATCCAATATAAATTTTGGCATTTGAATTGTTGCCATGCGACTTTGGGATTGAAATAAATCTCATCAATGCATTGCTCCATAATCTCTCAACATTCAACATCGAAGAATATTCAATGTTCGTAGTGACGTTACGATGAAGAAATTCAATTTCCTATGATTTTATTTCTTTCGTTCTCGCGTGACTCAAAGACAGAGATGTGCGCCGTTACCTGTTCGAGTGTTTTTTTAGAGATTTTGTAAAATAGTGAAAATTTATTCATTTAAAACAAAATTTGTCTTTCGGATTAATGTTCTGTAACACGATAATAAATGAATTGAGAAAAGTTAAATTAAAGAAAAAGAGAATTCAATATTTTCCTATTTAGCCAGTTATTTGAATGACCCGATTTGCCAATTTAATATTCCAAATGGCATCCATTCTAGAGTACGTAATATTGCTCAGCAATCAATGGACCAAGAAAAATGGGCGAATCTCATCAGATTTGCAATTTAATTGTATCAATTTGTATCAATGAGCGGGAATGGAAGAGCATTCTTCTTTTGGTTCAATTCTCATTGACGGCATCGAATGCATTCATTTGGAACAAAAAAAAAATACAACAGCAAAGTAATTGAAAAGAAACAGTTGATTCAATGGAAAGGTGATCACTTTGCTTTGTTATACTTGTATTAATAGAAATTTTAATGAGAAGAAAAAAAAAGAGCAAACCATTTTACGTTATTCGCATAAAAAGCCAGTTTTTTTATATGCATAGTTGAGTGAGTTAATTGGTTAACGACGTAATTGCATCATAAAATCCGGTCACTGGGTTTTTTGTACATTCAAACCAAGTCAATCGGAAGTATTCAATTGGCAATTGACATAAGAGCCTGAATGAGAAGAAAATCAGTTAATGATGGGATGTCTTACGATTCTTACTTGACTAAATAATAAATGAAACCGTTGAAATTTGATGTGTTCGTGTGACGTCCAATTCTTTTTAACTTTTGTGTGTGTACATGAATGGAAAAATAGTAAAAATGTAATACGAATTAAGATTGATTCTTTTGGGACAAAACTGTTTGGCGTTCTGCAAATGAACAACGACCATGGCGCCTTTCGTAGCGTAAGCTCATTGAAATTCTTTCATATTCAAAATCCCGAAAAATTACAATTTTCTGTTCACATTTTACATATTCAATTTGAGCTGTCAGCTGAGAATTCATACTCACATACATGCGTTCCATGCTTTCTGCGTGCTCAGCGGAAGGGTGGAAAGGAACTTATAATCATTTTTTATTATTTTATATATTTTTTTCTTTGCTTTGCATTTTGTTGCTAGATACGAATACGACTATCATTAGTATTTTTAACACGCATTTGACTTTATTTATTTGCTGTTTATTATTATTGCCATTTTTTTCCTTTTGTCCCATTCGCTTGAGCTCTATTTTGGTTTTGTTCGTTGCCATTCAAGAATGGGGAGCGATTCCGATACTCGATTACATAACAAAATGAAAACGAGAATTTGCGAACTTTTTCGCTTTATTTTGTAGATAGCAGAACAATTTTGTTTCGTTCTGTTCTTGATTTTCGTTGTTGTTGTTGTTTGTGTTCTTATTTTATCTTCTCATTCCAAAGCCGGATGGCATAAACGAAACGAAAATTACATAAGTTTAAAAAGTACACACATTAAACACACCCAGTGATTCGAATCGATTTCAAATATATGCGAGAACAATTGAAAGAGAGAATACTCGTGAATACACAAAGCATATTTGGATGTTTCGAGTTTCAAAATTTTGATTAGCACCAACAAAACAAAAATGAATAAAGATAAAAAAAATCTAGCACAGACATTTGACGTCGATTGCATCTGAATCAAAAACCATCGAAGCGAATGAATGAATGAATGTTGAATATGTCGTATATGCGAACGTTTTTTTATATTCTGTATTTTCTATGAAATGAATAAATGGATGATGCGCGCGCGAAATATTTAACACTACGTTTCAAGATAACGAAACAATTGAAATGGAAATGTGGGATTGTATACGAAAATAGGAGCAAAGGGACAGGAAAAGCAATTGAATTGTGGAAAAAAAGCACACACACAATAAGAGATCTAAATACTAAACAGCTATTCCATACATTTGAAATCGATGGCACCCCATTCGATGCGATGCGATGCAATGAGATGAGATGAGATAACAATATGTATGAATATCGATATTGTTTGCGATACATAAAAAAATGGTGTAAAAATGAAATGTTCAAATATTCACACGGTTATTGTGTTTTGGAAAATATATACCGAAAAAATCATACATTTTTATATTAAATTGAAGTATTTCAAAAGCGCCAAAGATAAAATGAAAATACCATAAAACATAACACATTCCATGCCATCTATACTTTGCTATGCCATGCTTCCTGGTTAGATGGTTTTCACTTCATTGGTACATGCGATGGGAAAACAATTTACCATCTGTATTTTCGATGAATACGAATGTGATTGAAAGCATTCTGGGTGAATTTTCATTGACAATTGATGTATATTGCCATTCCAATATCAGCTTAACGCTCATTTATTTGTAAATAACAACAAATTCGATTGTTATTCCATTGCAATTTCATTTATTTTCTGTATTTTTTCTCGCTCTTTCTGCTTGATTTTCGATATTTGAAACGAAACATTGGGAATTAATTCGTGCACTCAATCGTCTGCTCGATATGAGTAAATTCACGAAAAAATACGTTATTGAAAGTTATTTGTTTTGCTTGTGATCATTGATAATACAGATGAATGGAATTGGTCCAAGTTGCTTGTTGATAACAATGAATTTTTTGTTGCCGTTAAAGGTTTTGTGTCCAGTGTCCAATCACCTTTGTCATATTACAAACAATAGGTAATTTTATTAGCTATTTCCGGTCATAGAGATTTGCTACTGAATACAAAATCCATGCACACCTACATAGACATTTCAGAATATCCTATATCGAATCATTGAAAGCGCCTCGGCTTAAGCTCATCAAACACCAAACCAAAGCAAATGTCGAATAATAACAACAACAACAACAACAATAATAATGAAAACAATTGATTGATTGACGGTATTTGGTATTAGTCTCGTAATGAATGGATCCGAATATTGGCTTAAGAACAAAACCAAACTACAAAATATGTTCGATTAGATAAATATGTAGTCGTTTTCCTTTCAATAAACTATATGCTTCCGATAAATATTAGAAGTGGATTTTTCCATTTCATTCGAAAAGTGTTTTATCATCCGTATGATCCGTATCATCCGTACATATAAAAAACACACATATATGAAAACGTACAAACATGCATCACATCGTTACATATGTTCTGGAAATCATGTCAAAGTAGAGAGACTACCGTTTTTACTGGTTTCATATTGGCGGAGATTGTTTTCAGTTCATCCAACATTTGGTAAAATTCAATGTTCCATGTTCAGAAATATCGACACTGACTTGACGGTAATATATAAACTTTCTACGATGATTACAAATTGAGGCGGCTTCCATTGCCATCGTACCAACGTATATAATTTCCAATTCATTTTACTTATTCCGTTGCTTAAGCCATTCAAACCAAAAGACTTTGGTTCGGTTCGCCCAGGCAAAATAAGCACAAAATAAATAGAATAAAAATAACTCAGCTTCGCTTGCTATTTATAGTTGAATAAATATATATTGTATACACAAATACACAAAATATATATACATATAATATATCGATAAATTTGTTTGGTGCGTGCGCTTGTATTTTGATTTTGATTTTGTTTTATGGTTCCTTTTTCCGGTTTTAACTGTTGTTCGATTGCATCACTGGAACACGACTACAGACTATAACTAGTTTCTATTCAATAGCTACTAATAAACAACGTACGAATTGCAATTTATATTCATGTATCATTCGTGTTCAAAGCATGAAAATTGACGGTCTGCTTTTTTTTTGCTACTAAGTCAGATGTTATGTAATCATGACATTCGGATCGAAGTAACAAAAATAAAAAAATAAAATAAAACGGAAAGAACTTATGCCAATTCGCCGGGAAATCGTAGTCATTTATCGATTCAGTCAGACTTTTGTTTTGTTCATTTAGTGCGAAGCTTGAAAAAATTCGGTGTGCATGAAAAGCTTTGAAAAATTCCAAGGAAAACTTCATTACGAAAATGCATTGACATCGCGCAAAGTGAAATTCGATTTCCTGAGTCCCATAAAAATTGAACAAAAATAAATACTTGTATAAGAAAATGGGAAAAATAACTTTGAAAGATGAAATGAAAACAGATACAACTTTTTTATGGATGCACAATGCTCATATATTGGCAGTTTGCGGATGCACAATGCACACACACACACAAATAGGCAAAATCAGTTTGATTTAACTGTTTGGTAAGGAAACGAATGACATGCGAAAATTTCGAACGAAAAAACTTCGCTCAATTTTCCATCTTCCATCTGTAGCATAATAAAAAGAGATTCCGTTAGCGATGTCAATGATGATATGTATTTGTTTGAATAGCATTTCAAATCGTGTTTTATGCATACAATTCTATTAAAAACTTTTTCAGCCACTTTAATAGACTTTGTTCAAAGGCATCGTTTGGTTGTGCCCCGCATGTGTGATTGTAATTTCTATTTTTATGCTGCTCTATCAGTTCAATTTTCAGTTCTAGCGAGCATTTTACGTGGTAACAACCATTTTACTGCACACAAACTACCGTTCAGTTCGAAGGGAGCATTCATATGGGATACGCATTTCGAGTAGCGCCGAAGAAAAATGAAGGCAATTCGTATGGCGGATATGTACAATATACAATGTACAATGTTGTATGGGAATGTGTTGATTTGAATTGAAATACGAAATGCACATAAAAGTTACTTAAATACATAAATTGTAGGCTAAAAGACGACGATGACAACGGCAACGAGTTATATCGTATGCGATCAATGTGTGCACACTGTGCACAGTGCACGTTTATATTCTTCAACCAATATTATTACCATCATTAAATCGAGTGACGAACAAACATTTATCTCTCATACAGAAAGATATTCTCTCACACATCACCTTTGTGCCTTCGAACAACACGCTTCATATAATAATATTCCCACTTTTCTTTCATTCAACATTGCCGTTGTTAAAGTTTTCCCTTTTTTATATGTATTCATTTTGCCATTCGTTCTTTATTGAGCTGCTCAGAAGTTCTACTCACTTAAACCTGCTACTGAAAACGAATGATAATAATAATAATTGAAAGAGAAAAACTTTCTTACGATATTATTTATGCTCAACTGCATGCCATTGCTTTGGTATGTAATTGTATTTCTGGATAAAAGTATCTGGCTGTATTTTATCATTCGTCGCGTAATTTTTTCTCAAGTCCCAAAAGGATGAAATTCCATGCTGATTACAAATATGTATACTGGCCCGGGAAAAAACAAAGTTTATCTTGCAAAAATATCTAATTAGTATGTTGTTGTTTTTTGTGCAATCAAATAAATGTGTAAAAAGGTCTTAAGTGATGCTGTAGTGTGATTTTTTTTTCTTCGTTTTTGTTTGGGCCAAAATACAATGTAAGTATATTCTCCGAGGAGGAGACCCTTTTTGCCGATGAATTTTTCCATTATTTCAATAAAATTTTGGAGCCAATGTGCCGTTTGTTTTCAGATAACAATATGATTGCGATCAATAACGGCTAAAAACAAAAATCCCACATAAACAGACATGACAAGATATCATTTCAGTCCATCAAATGTATGTTTGCAGTGAAAGCATTCAAATTGATATCGAAAACCATTATAAATTCATTCAATTCATTAACGATATTAATAGGCACTTGTTGGAATAATATAATTATATTTCCCTGTGCCCTGTGTATATAGTATGTTATAATATAAATGGCCGCTTCGGTTTTGTATATTTTTTGCTCTTTTTTTTTGATGGTGATGGCTGAAAAACTCATGCTTGCATCGATTGTCGATTTAATTTATAATTCAGGGATATACAGTGTTACGTGGAAATTTTTTGATTTTCTTGAGCTGTCTATCTACCTGACAGATATCAAATTATTTTTCAATCAAGTCCAATGAGCCAAAAACTTTGATCATCAATTTATTGAATTGGATTTATACTTGCGCTGTGATTAATTGAAGCATTTTATTTTTTGCATATTGATTACAACTCGAAAACCATAATTACCGTGAATAGTCATGATTCTCAGCACAGACGTCGATATTTTTTGCTTCTCTCTTTTTTACGCTGCCGTAAATTGTAATAAAACAGACATTTAATTCAAACGGTTGCTTTATATCAGCTGCATTACTTGTTAACGAGACTGGATCATCAAAAAAAGATGGAAACATGAATAAGAGATGGAGAGAGAGAGAGAAGAATTTAGCTCCCATCTTCGAAAAAATACAACAAGTATTTACACATTAAGCAATTCTCACGTTTTTCCATTCGAATGAGTGGCGAACGTTTCCCATCCTGCATTTTTACATTGAAAGGGCCAGAACAGCAATGAAGCAACAATGAAAAGAAGAGCACACACATTGCCTCGTTATACAATACTATAAAGAAAAACTGAAGATCCATAAAAGTGAAGTGTTTGGTTACGTAAAGACAATCAAATCAAACGGTTACTCTTCGCCTTTTTCTTTTTATTCTCGTTTTTGCGAATCGAATTTATTGTGCATAGGCAAATGAATAAAATTCAGGAAAATTCTTAAATCTTTTTAAATTTATAAATTAAAATTCTATTATGAACGATAGAATGGGAACGAATGAGAGTGAATATATGTACATGTTGTATGATGAATAAAGACAGACCGAGTCAATAGCCGAAATGAAGTGATGCCTCTTGGGTAATGTAATGCAATGGCAACAACAAAAACTCGTATCATAACTTATAGTAGCATGTTGTATGATGAATAAAGACAGACCGAGTCAATAGCCGAAATGAAGTGATGCCTCTTGGGTAATGTAATGCAATGGCAACAACAAAAACTCGTATCATAACTTATAGTAGCATAACAGCTTGCATATGTTGTGATCTCTTGTGCATTGTGCACCCAAAACAAGTTTTCAATTCTTTGCGATGTAAAGAAATGAGTAAAAGATGAAATGTGAACAATTTTTTTTATATTTCAAGCATCTGCAAATGCATTCAGTTTGATTTTGTGTATTCTTAATGATGTACCTTGGATTAAGGAAAATCTTGGATGTAGTTGTGTATAGTGTATGTTGAGGACCCGTTGAAGTTCAACAATGCTAGATGCTTGATATTCATGTTAAAAATAACAAGTGTGCAGAGTATATGAATGTGAATGCGATGATTATCATTGTCATTAACGGTAACAATTTTAGCAAATTTTACGTCTCTCTCATTTCTCGTTTAGTCGACCAATGAAAAGAAATGCATTGCTATGGACGATCCATTGTATTACCGATCGAAATTCTAATGAAACTGAACACTGGTGATGTTTTGCGGTGTGCCAAATGATGTGAGAATTGCACGTATGCTCAATCCATGAAACTAAACAATTTAATGTTTAATTGGTTTTGCGGCGTTAATAAGACAAATAATAAAATTGTATGTAACCAATATGTATTAGGGCCCATAAGGGTGCTGAGAACTAGAAGCTAAGAGCTGAGAACATAGTCAACAAGAACAATAAAAATTCAAAATGAGAATATGTCGCATAGATGGAAAAACACCCATTTCTCATTAGTGAAGTGGATCGATGTAGCATAAGGAAATCCATGTGGTTCGGTTATTATTGGATTTTGGAATTACAAAAATATGATACGCAACAACACTCACTACAAACAGACTACAGACTCTACAGTTGGCACTGATTGATTTATATTGAGTTGCGCTTTATGACATTCAACCGATAATTTATATCCGTATATATTGAACCGCATTACAATTTGGCGATTGTGATACCGGATGATTTGTCGATTGTTGATATGAGCAGGAGATAACCAAAATGCTGTCATACATCTTCTATCCATGAAAAATATTTCGCACTTCAGACGGTCAACAACAATGGAAGACATTAAAAGCGTCACAATTTCAAACCATTATAATTGGTCCAATTATTATTATATACACTGTACACCTGTACACTCAGTGTTGCACACTTAAACCGCAAGATTCAATGTGCGATAAAGATGGAAATTTCTGCAAAAAATGCTGTTGGCAAACAATGCTATTGGGAATTTTATGTGCTACCGTCGTTCAATATATCCAATATACAGGCGGCAGCACACACAATATGCGACATTCCATTATAATTTCTGTTAATACGTTGTAAAATTCAAACGTAGCTTTGGCTGAATAAAATTGCAGACGGGTATACCGGATGGATAAGTGGTAACGGCATGTTATTTTTATGTGATATTTTGTCGGAATTTAAACATTTTCACAAAAACGAGATGAAAATTGTAATATTTATTCAAAGGTCTTGGCAATTTCTAAATTCGAACCACATTAAAGTGTTGAGCATTGTTGAGTGCTCAACTTCTTTAATGCTGGCATGTTGTTTAGTGTAGTTTAGATTCTATTTATGATGTTCTTTTTTTCGAATGTTGCTCAAGTAGAAATTGATGGTTGTGCAAGGAGTACCATATCGCATTTGCGTCACAAAAAAAGAATAGAAAAAATATTTTTAGATAAAAAATCGTATGCGATAATCAAAAGAAATTCCATTCTTAACGCTGAATTGAGTCTGGACATCCAGACAATAAAGTAAATAAGATCAAACAACATCATAAAACGCATCACAAAAAGTCATAATGACAACGACAAACTCGAATTCAGTCTGCATATTTTATGAGCGTGGGTTTGCATCATACACAATACACATAACTGATAGCAATCCAGAGGTGTCGGTCACAGACACAAGAAAAGGTTACATTCAAGTACAGGTTATATGTTCAATAAAAGAACCTTTTTTCTTCATCCTCATGCAAAAAAAAAACGCGACCACTTTGCCGAGAAATAAAACCATAATTTGAATGCATTCATTCTCAACACATTTAAACATTGCACACATGAATGCCTTTTGTACAGATTAGGTATGCTTAAATATGTCAATTCAATGCCCACAAAAAAAGTGAAAAGAATTTATTCCTTTACCAATGGGAGGAAACCCCAAATTATAAACGAATGGCTTGGCTGCACTGAGATGCCAAAAGTAATGCTAAACATTCGGTACTATCGATTACAATGAAACGATGCATACATTTATTTCGGTTGCGAAAAAAATATATAAGAGAAAAATAGTTGGATCATATCATGTTCATAGGGGAATGCATTTTTTGCTCAATTTGGCTTTTCACTTCAGAATGAATTTATTTCACATTTGGCTCTGCACATGACACGTAAAGAATGTTCAGATTTCTTTTGAACACAATATATGCATCAGCATCCGCATCAACTCATCCAATATGTATGGAATGATGGAAAAAAGAAAACAGCACAAAAAAAAATTGTGGAAAATCTGCAAACAGGAATTTGATACCGAAAAATTGCATATAAAATATGAATTTGATCCTTTTTCCAAATGTAAATTTTCCGACAGTTCGAGTCAATTCAATAAATTGTTCATTGTTTATTTCTTTTCGCTGAATGAAATTCGTCAGCATCATATAATTTGATTAAAATGATGAATTTTTTAAATCCAGATTCCACCATACCGATAACAATTAGTTTCGATCATCATGCATAATCGAATTTCGTAAATTGGAAAGCTTCTGGTTAGAAAATTAATTAAATCGTCGCAAAAAAATTTTAGTGGTCGGCGTCATTTCCGCATGAAAACATCCCAAAGAACGAAATCCATCATATTCACCTATGATTATGGATTATTGATTATGGCTATGGATACAGATTGCCGGTCTGCATATGCATTGTGCATGGAAGGATATGTGGTGTGAATGTGAGTATGTGTGTGTGTTTAATAAATCGGGAAAATGATACACAGTTTCGCTTTGTTAAACGTAAATGTCACTTTAAATGAATTTCCTTTGAATTCCGGTTTAGTTTTCAATTCAATTTTCATCTTCATGCACCATTCATCGCATACCAAAGCGTACACGTATAAAATGTGGCAAACTAAAAGAAAAAGAAAATAAGAGAAAATAATGCATTGACATGTCAATGTATGAAAAGCTTTAGCATTCAACATCATTTACCATTTATCTTCAATTTTTCGGTTCTATTTGTTTTTCCTTTACAAAACACTAGGTACTCTCAGTTGAATTCCTGGTTTCAATTTCATGTACGAATTCTTAACAGAATTTTTCATTCATTTTCACAATATTGTACGTGTTCCGCTTGATTCGGTGGAGGTTTTTGTAACCGAATGCATACATTTCCATTGTAATTCCAAATAAAACATGCATCCAAACTCCGATCCCAGAAAGCATACATTGCGATCATCATTGGGTTGGAATGCAACTACAAGAAGAATGAAAAAAGGATGTGAAACGTAACATGAATTGAACAAACGGGATAGAAGTGAGATGAAAGGGTCCAAGAATGAGGAAAAAAAATATAAGCTGGCACGTAACTGAATTCTTCTTTTGAATACAATATGTACGATGTACGTTTAGTTCGAATCATACAATATGATTGAATCCAAAATGGATATGGGAAACGAAAACATACACACTCGTGTCACACACATGCACCATGCTCATATTTCACTATATTCTCATACGTTCTCTTAACAATAAGAAAACCAAACAGAAAATATCCAAGCCTAAAACGAAGGAATCTTTCAAACAGCCAACAGCCTCACTTACAATATATTTATTCATTATAGGTTTTGATATTATGATGAAAAATATTCATCATCACGTTGATATGCAATTCAAACTGATAAAAGCAATGAATAATTTTAAATTTATCGATGAAATAAAGTGTATTATGAAGTCGATTTTGGATACAAAAGTCTAAAGTATATCATTGCATCATTTTGACTGTTCAATGTTCATTGTTCACACAAAATGACTTTTAACAAAACCAAAACTTGTCGCACATACAATCCAATATCGGTTGATGGCAGAATTCTTCTACCGATGAAAAAGATGAAGCAAAAAAAAGAAATAATGGATCTCCATAAATATTCTTGATATTTTTCGTATTACTTTCGATTTATATGTCAATATTAACGGTTTTTACCTGATCGGATGCATCGAAATAAGTTTTTCCTCGTCTACTTTGTCTACTCTCATTTCAAATATTAAATAGCACCAGCCGAGAATAAGTAAAACCGAATTGCGTATCATCAATGGAGTTGGTTCCATTGAGATCCATTGCGCAAACAAAGTTTAAGTGCTTCAGTCATTTTAGTGATTACATTTTTTATGCCGACATTTCTTTTTTCTTCAATTTGATCTCGGTATCTCTCTTCTCCATTTTTTTCTTCATATCCTTGAACAATTGGACTTTTGTAGAGCGTTGAGCCCTTGAGATATGAGATGAAGCAGTCGCACTACCCCAGATATTATAAAATAATATTTCGGTTGGCAATATTTTTCCATCATTACGTTTATAAAATGATGCCCACGAATAAAATAATAATATTTTCCGTTGGTTGTGGCATCATTCACAAAAGCTGAGCAATACCGAAACGAGGAGCAAAGAAACAAAAATGCAACAATGAAATATCCTTGATATACTTTTCGTCATATACGTGTCAGTCCGTTGAATAGATGAGTGGAAAACTGTTGAAACAAATTTCGAAATTTTTTGTTGTATTGTTTCTTGTTCTTCAAGTACAGCCTTGTTGGCTGGGACGATGCAAAAAAACGTTAAAAATTATGAATATTCAACAAAAAATGAATATTTTCTTTCGTGATAATGGTTTTTTCACAAGTTAAAATAATATTCTATGAAAAGTGGAAATATTATATTTCACCTATTCATTCGGAAAATTTTTGGACGAATCGCTGATTCTATTCAGTTGCTATAATTTATGAAATAAAATTTATAGCTGAAATTCCATTTGCTTCAATGCTTTTTCCTGTTCTCAGTGTATTGACATCTTTTACTTCGAATCGAATCAACATTTGGACTTACTTTCTCGCATAATGCTTACAATAATGATAATAATAATTTAATCAACAAATGAAATATTAAATACACATTTATTATCAGGCTTTAGAGCCCATCACGTCTTTTATAGTTTTTTTTTGGCTGTAATTTTGTTTGAAATTCAAATTTTTATTGATATTCAAATTCATTCATGTAAAATATTGGAAACTTTTTCGGATATATTCGCTTCGGCTCAAATTCTGAAACAGTTGTTTGCTATTTTTAGGATCTATATAGGTTCGAATACTTCGAATTTGAAATATATATTATATTGATCGATTTAATTGATGTGAATTATCAATCTAGACCGAACAAATATTTTGCAGAATAGGGAGTAATTCTGAAACAAACAACAAGTAACAATACATCCGGCATTTCTGGAGAACTTGAAAACTGACTCACTTAGAAATTTTCTGGACATTATGAAATACAATAAATTTTAAAAGTTATTCAATTGACGTATACGCGAGACTTTGAAAACAGTGGTTCAAAGTAATCGCATTTAGCCGCGAGAATAACGATAAGTTTTGGTTTATTTTTGCTCCTTGCAACCTCAACACACTCTTCCTTTTTGGTCAAGTGTATTGTAACCGGTAAACATCGATAGGTAAAAGTGAGAAAATCGTTTCGTTGCATAATAACCATTGCGTTTAATCATAAATACTGGCAATTCAGGAATGCAAACTGTGAATATTGAATATTCATTGGCGCATAATTTATGCGGCATAAACCTTAAGCAATTCGAATGTAACCAATTTCTATACGAACACTGAACACAATACGAATGTGTTCCTGAGTGTAATAATGAGGGCACTTATTCAACTTATGTGCTGAATCTATACTCAAAGAACATGAGTTCATCCATACCGGCCTCGGAATGTACCACGAAAATGAAAGACGAAATAAACACGAGAAAAAAATGAAGACTTGAGAGAAATGGAAATCGCTCAAGTTGAATGTTTGCCTCGTCAGTCTTGTTCTTCTTTTTCTTCTTATCGTTCTTCGTCGTTGGATGTCTTGTTCGATGTTCGCCGTCTCAAATTTGCTTTTACCAAAATTAACTATTTTCGAATTCTTGTTATGATTTTGTGTTATTTTTGTTGATTCACTATATTCAGTCGTTCGTTCGTTTCATTTAATTTATTCATTTTGATAGCCAACATCTTCTTCATTCGAAATGAAAGAGAAAAAGAGATGACGATTATATTGGTATCTATTTGGTTCATCCGGTGATTTTTTGTCTTGATGTGCATTAAGTGTGCGTTTAGTTTCTGAAAGAGCTTTATTTATGCTAACAACGACAAAGTTCCTTGGCGATTCTTTCTCGCTCCTCCAAATTCATGGCATTTTTTTTTTTGGTGTCGTTGCTACCGTTGGTTTGAGCTTTAATTCGAATACCGTAGCGTTTGGTTGGTGAAGATAAATAAAAATTTTGTTTTCAACTTTTTTACTTTTATGCAAAGAATAACTAATGAAAATCCAACGACATGAAAAGTTGATTTATTGAGGCACCGGAAAAGAAAAAACCCCAACCAACAGGACAATCTTTCTTATCGGAATTTTTTTTATTTTTATTTTTCCCATAAAAGAAAGTCAAATCCGGTATGAATTCGACGTTTGACCGGAAAAACCTTTTTTATTGCTTGTACACTGTGCACACTACCATCAACTCGATTTTCATTCCAGCTCTTTTTTTCTCATCGACTTCAGACACGCTCACGTTTATTTGCACAAGACAAAAGCAATGAAATTGCTTGTTTTCCCAAAGAACACGTAGTTTTTGTTGATTCGGTTCAAAAGTTTTGCGGAATAGACAAGAAAATCTCCTTAAATTTCGTTTATCCGCTAAGCCATTGCTGATGAACCATTGTGATTTATACAGTCAGCGTTGAAAATGACTTCATCGATTGCAAGACGATCATGATTTCGAATCATCTTATGAAAGAAATGTCATCAAAATAATGGAAACATTCATTTTGAAATGTCGTGCGGCAGAAGTTTTGATGCAATAAATTCGAATGGTGAAACCGAATTGATGATTGATTATTATTTTATTCATCATGATTATGCTAGAAGCAGTTACAATTCGAATGTTTTGAAAATTCATCAAACGAAGAAGCATGTTTTCGTTCTTTCAACCAATCAAATTTTAGTGGTCCCGAAGTTCTACTAATTTTTGCTATGGCATCGTTCGATATTTTTATGATTTTTTCATAATTTGGTACATTCCTGGCCTGATTCTCTACTCATCTTTTCAGTATTAAAAATGGATCGAAATGCTTTTTGAACGATTGCGTTTCGGAAATATTTCTGCAAACTGTCAAAATATTCTTAGTCAATTTTCTGCTCTTTGTGTTGGATCCAAAATCTATCGATATTTTATTTGTTACGAGTATTCCGAAATTCGGCCCCTCTACTTCAACTCCTGATACATTAAGCATTTCGCACAACCTTAACAGCAACGTCTCATAATCTCCCATCAGGTAACCACCCCATTTGGATGGGTCGAAATCTTGAGAACGATTTTAACATTATCATAACCTAACGCACAGTTGAATCGATAAGGAATAAAAAACGATGCGAGGAAATATAAGTACTTAAGCTTAATTTTTGATGTTTAAGTATGAACTACATATCTCCCCTTCGTATATTAACAGTTGAGAAAACTGAATTCATATGGATTTGAAGTCTATTATTATTTGAAATTGTAGGTATTATTTTCTATTAAGCAATACGAATCAATAAATATCAACATTTTGTAGCCATTGGGTTTTTTCGGACAATGTTGTCATTGTCATATTGAGTGTTACATATTAAGCGGCCATTAAATGCAGAGCATCACAACTAATAGGCAAAGGCTAAAGTTGTATTTTGTACTCGATGAGAATAAAACGATCAAATCCAAAAACCATTGGACTCATAAGTTTATGAGCATTAAATATATTGAGTATAATATACCATGGATTACGGTCAAAATGAAATACGCTTCGAAAGGCAGAAGGAAATGCTAAAACAGAACCGACAACAAAATGATACGGAAAGCCGAGAAACAAAAGAAAAAAAGCAACGTCTTATAACACATCATTTTATTCGGAAATAACCCAATTCATTTTCAGTTAAGAATCTTAACTAGAGCCCATTAGATTTAGTTGAAACGGCAACTGAATAGACAATGTGAACTTGCTTTGAATAAGATGTCGTTAGATACGTCATCCTCTCCAGCAGAGAGTCTCATGTGTGGGTGTGTGTGTCTTCATAAAGATATAAGTAAAAGATATTGAAGATGAGCAAAGCACAGAGAAACAATATGAGCATCAAAGCAATTGGCCAACGATGTGTATAACTGAACATTCGATTGTTCGTGTTCACATAAAATTTTGGTGCATGTAGTGAATCACTTGAAAGGATGAAAAGTATCTCAACCACACCTTTGAGGTACTGAATCTGGCTGAATTTACAAAAAATCCATGTATATATGATAAGATATAGAATTTTGAATCAATGGTGTAGTAATAGATTTTGATGGGGACGATATAAGCGACAGCTGAAACAGCAATTGTGCACTTGTGGATCGGTTGCCTTTGTCATTCAATTTCGATTTGATGTAACGCGTTGACAAACTAACGAATGAATTTGGATTCATTTCAATGTTGATCTCATTTATGTCGTGTAGCATTCAGGTGGATCCAGTGGTTTATCAATATCGAGATCTAAAGGTACACGGATTTTGTAATTGAAAATCAGAAAAGAGCAGGCACAGAGTGCAGACGTTTATTAATTCAAATTTACTGATTTCCATCGATGAAGAAAACGAAATGAAGATTTTCTTTTTATTGAGTGAGCAGTAAATGACTTGGTTAGGAAGTAAATGCATGAAGTTCTAGTTATTTGGCCACAATATGGCAAATAATAAATGGCATGAGCAAAAACAAACCATCGAAACCAATTTTACCGCTACAAATCCAAAACACAATTCAATAATCCAAACAAATAACAACAAAATAGATAAAATTCCTTTGGCGGATGTTTAACTTCTGTAATTTGCAGCAAACACTTGGAAACTTTAGGCGGTCAAGGTTTCAGATCGATCACAATTTTACGTATTCTGTTATTCGATAGCCCATATTTGTATTTCAAATTTTACATCTATGAAATACGCAGAAATTTATTATTATTATTATGATTGAATGTGACGGAAATGAGAGATTGCTATTGTTGATGTTTTCGTTTCTGATTTTCCTTCATGAATGGATGAGCAAACAAAAGTGTTCATTTGCAAATTGACAACAGTCAATGAATGTTATTTTCAACATAATATTCATGAATATGCTCCGGATTTCCATAGTCAAAAAGAATTGGAAAATAAAACATGGAACTCTAATTGGAGACTGGGGCCTTTCTGTTTCCTATTTTATTTTCTTCGTTCCATTATAATGTTTGCTGTGGTGGATGGGGAATTTTTCATATAATAATTCATTTTTCCTCTCATTTTCTTTCACTTTTTGTTGTTAAAATGCACTCATCCATGTTGGATTGAAATGTTGAAATTGTTTCCATCAATATATGTAATCTCAAGTTGGACAGACTTGACTGTGAGAAAAATCAAACAAATCCGTTCTGTTAATATTGCTGTTGCTGCTATACTATGTTATCACGGGGACGAAAATTATTATTTGATTCTTTTTTTTTCCACATATTTTCTGCATATTGTTCAGGCACACAAAGCCATCTATTGCTTTCAGCCAACTGCATAAACTCAACTCGATTCAAATTTGTGTGTTTGTGTGTATACATTATTATACATGGAGCCTTTGTTCGCATGGTAACAATATGAAAGTTTCATACGCATTTGATAAGACGTCGAATCGCATGTTAACATCATCATTGATGTTGCATAGCAATATTGCTACAGATATTCAGCGTGCCCACCTCTTTAAAGTCATGAGTTGAGAAAATATCATCAACTCAATCTTCTAAATAGAAAATATTTGTACACATTACCGAGAACGATGTGAACAAATGAATGCAACGATAAAATGAAAAAGAAATGAATGAATTATTATGCTGTGGCAAGAAAAAAGAAGTCAAAATGCATTCATACACGCACACACACACACACACACACACACACACACACACACACACACACACACACACACACACACACACACACACACACACACACACACACACACACACACACACT
>GL502506.1:1912053-1931314 GCA_000149185.1 Mayetiola destructor
TGTGTGTGTGTGTGTGTGTGTGTGTGTGTGTGTGTGTGTGTGTGTGTGTGTGTGTGTGTGTGTGTGTGTGACCATTGAAACTTCGTTGATGTTATGGATTTTGCTTTCTGCACATTGAGATAAAAACATTTGAGCTTCAACCGTTCGAAATATGAATCTGTGTGTTTATAAAGAGCTGCAAATGTTTAGCTTAAAATCCAATCATCATTGTCATCATATATAGTCTATGGGTTTCGGTTTCGGCCCTTTCTTCGTTTTTTCCCTTCACAAATACAATATGAAAAGATAAGAAAACCGTTCACCCGTTTCTATGGAATTTAATTTCATATTATTATCGCAAATGAACGGATCTTATTTTCTTTAGTCGATAATAATACGTTGTGTTTTTTCAATTTTCAATTATGATATTTCGCTATGTCAATGATGTCGAAGACAGACTCGGCAATGTGTTTATTTCCTTCTTTGGCTATTTGGTTTTTATTTTTATATTTTTTGGGCCAAAAGTGTCTGCTCTCAATTTTCTTGTGCATTATGCTATGTATGTCGTAAATGTTTGTACATTTCAATCAAGCTTTTGACCATTTTTCCATTCAATTGATTCGGTAAGTGTATTGAATTTTCTCAACATTCACTTTGGATCTGGCTTTATTCAACAAATTTACTTTTCCATTTTCTATTGAGCCATCGAATCTGAAAAATTGATTTGTTGGAAAATGCTGAACCATTTCGTACATATTTTCAATGTGATGGAATCTAGTATTGGCTCAAGGTTCGATTCGGCTTTTATGTTAGCTGGCATCACTGTCAACAAATCCAATTCATTTCATCTATATGCAGTTGTCCAATTTTCCTTTTTTCTTCTTCTTTTTCGTCTCACAAAAAAATTAGGCATCCGAAACGCACTGTGCCCGGGCACATGAATCTACGATAATAATAATAATGATATCAAATGTGCCGCCGACAGCAATGGGTTTTTTTCTTTTTTCGATTTTTGACCCGAACATCATATCAATGTATACAGAATTTATGCCAAAAGAGAATTATCATTATCAATTCATATACGCAATTTTATGGCCGAGCATCGAAACGATGATTTTGATGGCTTAATCAAAAAATAAAAAATAAAACTTGGCCAGAAGATTTTCATTCGAACGCATTGAAATCGGATGTGAAATCAAATGGAAAAGGTGCAAGGCAAAAATCAAACGGAGAGAAGGCGAGAGGAGAATTCCCATTTATGGTTGCTCTGTTTACGGGCTCACTGTACACTGTACACGTACACTGTATAAACATTTCATAAAACGAATACTTATAAATGTGCAGAAAGTAGAAAACTATAAATCATAATCTGTTATTAGCATGTGTGAACTTTGTGCTTTGTGCGTCATCGTCAAAACCTTCCGATCATTCACTGTATAAGGTATAAGGATATTTTGAATTGAACCGACTGTAAAATGGAAAATCAAACCGATAAATCCAAAATATAGTAAACATATTTATCATTTGAGTATGGAGATGAAGACGAACGAACCAATCTGAAAATGGGCGAATTCACTTCGGTGAAAAATCATTACGACGAGCATTAGATATGGAATTTAACTGATCCATCGTAACTCATTTAAATTCAGCATTCCGAATACGGGATATGGTACATAATGAGTAGTGTGTAGTGTTATTTTACCATGAAAGCTTTCACAATGACCTCATGCTGCTGCCATGATAACTGGTTATTGGTTACTCGCTCCCTTTTTTTCTTTCTCTCTCCATTGTTCCATTTCCATTCATTCAATTTCATTCTTTTTCACATTTTTTCTTTACTCTTCAATTCGCAATACGATCACACGTTTTCATTGGAATCCCATGTTCTATATTCACCACAATACATAATTTGTAACTTAAGCGATTTAGTGAAATACAAACAGCACAAATATTCCGAACACTCTTCGTGTGTTTGTTTTTTTTTTCGAATAAAAGAAAAGGAAAAAGTGATATTGAATCCAAGCGGAAGAAGTAAAAAACAAGGAAGGAAATTCTATAACCTTTTCTAACCTTAAATGGTTCGACGAATTCAGATGTGGGTGCGTTGAATATTGCCATATAATGGATTATCGATGTTAAAGGTACAGGTTTTTAGTTGGGCTCGTTATCCTGAACTGTGCTTTTCTCTCCCCTTTTATTCGCTAACATCTCATCTTCCTCATCTCCAATATATTTTATCCGTTTATTATCACTATTTGTATTTTGTTGTCGGTCTCCGGTTGCCTAGAAACATTACCACATTTTTATAATATCGCCATAATAGCGATTGAATTTCATATTGATTTTGCTTGTTTTTTCTTTTCTTTTTTGATTTTTCCGCACATAAAAATGTCTTCCTCCCTTCTTTGTTATTCAACATGGGATAGTTGTCCATGTAAACTAACTGAACAACAATAAATATGTATATATTTTTTTGTTCATCCTCTCATTCGTTCATCGATAGATAATAAAATGTAGACGAAGCTAAAAATAACCAAAGGAGACAGCACACATCCGATACGGAAGCAATAGGAAAAACATCATTTTCTCTGTTTTTTCTCATCATAAATTTGTTTACTTGTGATATTTTTGTCATGTCATTGGAGTAATTCGAATGTGTATTGCTTTGAGCCAACGCAGCGATTCTTTATCTATCTCCAATTACTTTCATACATCATTTTCATGCACTTGTTTTTGTTCGAAAATCATATTAATATTTATTCAGCCGATTTGATTGTCAATAAACACTACTTATTACTTACGTTTTATGTTCATATGCCGCCACCCCTGGACCATATTATTCAAAATTCAAAGCTTCAAATATGAAAAGGAATTTGATTCTCACGCTTGACCGATTCCCAATTCAAATGACATAATAAAGTGAGAATTAACAACAACAACAATCCATTCATTTCAAAATGCCCGAAAATCGGGAACGTGCAGCAAACAAGTGAAATTTACGCGTTCGATGCTCCATTCATCGTCTAGAAGCAATCTGTCAAATTTCATCGATTAAATTAATAATATCATTTGATATGGATATTGCATCGATAAGCGACCACTCGATATTTTGAGTATTTGTCACACAATGAATTCAATGCGGAAATTCAGGAATAATGAAACGGAACATAAAATGAGGGAAAAATAATGATTTAATGAAAAAACGAGAACCCTCAATAATAATGTTTTCCATGATATTTTCGTAGAATTGTATTCAAATGTTGTTTGGTTTCGGGGGAAAAAAAAGCTCAAATATCGATATTACCCAAGGCCATCATTATGATTTAATGTATACGACCGCGTCAAGTGATGCTAATGATGCGATCAAGTGATACTCTGTAGATATTTTATAGTGACCCATCAATAATCGCAAAAAAGAGGAGAACGAGACAACGTGTAATATGATGAGCTAAATGTCTGAATGGGTCATGAATCAACCACAAACACATTTTGAAGTAAACGATGAAAATGAATGAGATCTATAACAAAAAGCAAAGAGCCAAGGGCGGTTATAATAACGGTAGTAATATAGTACGACGTACAAACAAGAAAGAAAAAAAATAGAAAGAAATTAAACCATCATAAATAGTGTTGTAATGGCTGGTGTACAAAGACAATATCATATTGAATCTATTATTAATGTTATCGAAAGGGTAAATACAGCAAAATGATTGAAATTGATCCGAATTTGTGGAGACAATTGAATGAGTGAAAATTCGAAATAAAATAGCCGGAACATTAAATGTTTGTCATAATATAGTTTAAGTTCCATGGAGAATTTGAAAGCTATACCATATTTATCATCATAGAATACGGAAAAAGGGAGTGGATTGTCAGCAGTAAAATTATGTGCTTTGATTAAAATGTCGCTTGAAGCAAACATGGCACATGGCAGCTTTCGATTCGATTGGCACTCAAATTGAACAACGATTTTCCAATTTTTGTTTTTTTTTTCATCCGTTATCGAAGGAGAAAGAATAATAATTTCGATGTTCCTATTCAAATTGACTATAAAATTTTCGTATTTTCTTCATTCAGAAGATCGGAGCAAAAAAAAAAGGGGAGAATCGATATATGTAGAAAATATGAACTTAAATGAATATCTATATTTCATTCATGAACACCGAACACATTTAACTTATGGATTGTTTTTGTTTCCATTTCAGGTAAGCAGTAAGCAGCTGAGAAAGACCATCTTCACACATTTACATATTGGCCATTTTCGTTTGGTAATTCAATCGTATATGGTATGGAGGTGAGAGATAAAAATCGAACATATCGATTATCGATTGTATAAATTTGCTGTGAAATGAGCAGTAAAAAATAGCACTTTTCCTCTCTTTTTTCTTTTTGGTTGGCTTTTTTTTCCATATTTATTTATTTTTCTGTGTCAATTTTTTCATTCTTGCCAGACCATAAAATGATTTTTTTTTTCTTTTCAACTTTCAACATTCAAGATCCATCTATATTATTCTATTATAAGAATTTTCTATCGCCATCCGGACCTGAAAGTATTTCCTTTTAAATAAATTTTTTGTGTCGATGAATGTCTTTGCTCTTTTCAACTTGAGCAGGCCATCGTTATTTTTTTCATTTTTTGTCATTAAATGTCGTTATGACATTTAGAGTGTTCGTTCGTTTATTTTTATTATTTTGTTTATATTTGCGCTGAAGCACTTGTGATAGCAATAGCACATGAAATTAGGGAACGAATAGAAAGTCCAAGGTGAAATTGAAATGAAAATGGAACAACAAAAGAACCACTGCAAATACAGTATTATCGGAATTATTTTTATTATTATTATTATTATAAGCCAAGCATCCCATCAAGTGCAGAAGAATATAAAGTCTTCCACACTCTGCTAAAAAAAAAAAAAATCTCAATAGCAACAACCAGACGAAAACTAAAAAATCCAGTTTCGCTTGTGTGCATGACATTAGAACCGGTTTCTCTTTTCTTTCTTAAAGTTTTTTACGAATACAGATCGGAATTCTTTGCATATTAGTATTTGCATGAGAATTGAAAACAGGAGTAGTCGATGAGAGTACTTCCGTATGCATTTTAAGTTCTTCTTCACGCTTGCTATTTTTTTTTCGTTTAATGTGTGTGGTATTCATTTGTGGACGTCATTCGTCGTTGTAAACTTAAAATTCAAATTGTTCAGTTTTCTTTGAATGTAATTAGTGCATAAATTTGTAATTTACATCCACAACATGAGAAGTCGTAAAACGTGCTAGGATCGTTTCTGTCGATGACGATGACAAAAATGAAAAGAACTGGACAATAAAGGAAACGAATAAAAGCAGCGAAGCAAAAGAATGAAACAAAAAAAAAAAGATTTTCCTTCCGTTTTTTCATGCCAGACGCAATGATTGCGATGATGCCAGTTTAAAAAAACAACGGAAGAATAATAATAATCGAAGAAAAGAGCATTCTCTTGAAAGAAAATGTTCGAAAATTGGCGCGTTTTGCACTTGACACCACTTTATGGTGATAATTTTAATTTCACCGCAACAAACTGCATTTGATCGAGATTTTTTTTTTCTCTCATATTTTTATCTTTCTGTTCTTTTTCTTCTCTACAGCCTTTCTGACGACCATTTCCATTCATTCTTTTGCATAAATTCCGATTTTCATTTCACGATGACGATTACGATTTCTGTGCCAGTTTTTGTTTTATACATTTTTTCCTTCGTTTTTTGTTTTACAAACATTCACAATTTTTCTTGATCTCAAATCATCTCGAAAAAGTTTTCTTCCACGAAAATCGATACTCTTTCTTGGCTATAAAAAAAACAAGTGACACTATGACATGTTTCTCTTTCGTGATGTCAGTAGTTTTCAAGTTTTAAATGCGCTTTTGTTATATACGAAAAAGAAACTTGATGACAACGCATATAATTGCATCTCGTCCATCAAAAAAGTTAACATTTTTCTGCATTACAAAGTATAAATTTTGAACGACGAACAACGCTTACAAAATCATTTCGATTGCGAATAAAAAAAAAGATTTATATAATAAATTGTCTGTCGGTTCTTGGATTGGTTTGGTTTTGAGTGTTCCTTGTAAATAAACAAACAAGCAATGGCTTTTTACAACAAAACTTGCATTATAGCAAATAATAAGAATTATGATAGACGCCGTTAAAATGAATGACCATCGCATATTTCATATGGATTTCCATTTGAAATAATTGCAGTTTTTAATGTTTTTTTGATGAGAGTTTAAAAGAAACATATTTGAAGTACCCAACACAATGTGATAAACACTGAAATGTTATGCTACAAACATCAATGCTGAGGGCTAAACACAAATAGCATCAAAATAATTAAACAGAATAGTTTTGTAGTTGCTCGTACATCAAGCTGCTTTAAAACTTAGATTAAAGTCGATATCATTCATTCTGAGAGACGTGTTAACGAACAGCCGTTACATTGAAAATGCCCCCTATTCGGATCAAAGTGTTTGTTTGAAATATTTATATCGTGTTCGCCACATAATTCATTCTGTAAATCTTTTTTTGCTTCTGCTTCTTTCTTCAACATGTTCCTATTCTCAGTTCATTCCGTGTCCGCTTCACAATTCTTTGTTTCCCTCGGTTGGTCGACTATATTGAAAGGACAGAAAAACTGAACCACATCCAAAGTTTTGGTGGTTGTCGCGCGTTCGCATCATTCTTCGTTTGGACAATATGTCGCTACAATATGTTTCTAATGTCATTTATTGCTCATAAAATTTGTTTTGATTGTAAAAACACATATATATATGTATATTTATGTATACTGTATACAATATACACACATGAACAATAATAAATTCCATTGATAGAATATAGAGCCATCGAATGTTTACGTGAGAAATATTTTGGAACGCCGGACGAAGAAAATGACAACAAACAATTTTTATCATTTTATTATTCTTATTATTTTATCGGATGTTCAATGTCCGATAAAGCAAAATAAAAACGACAGAACCACATAAAAGATTGCATTCGACAACGTACTTGTAAAACACCATCAATTTATGACGAAAAATATTTTTCGTTTTCAAAGAGTTTTCAAGCATCCAATTCATTTTTTTTTTGAAAATGATCTTGCTTTTGATCCGTTTCTTTGGCCAGATAGAAAAAAAGACGGAAAAAGGAAGAGAGAACATGAAATTGAATGAACGATTGACCCGAATCTTGAATTCGACTTCTGGTAATGGTAACGGACCGGGTCTATTTTTGAGAATAAAACGAGAATAAACATTGAGGAAAAAGCAATCAGCAAAAAAATACACCAAATTACCAATCTTTTTGCATTTAAATCGATTTCATTGTAATGATGATTGGCCCTCAATCTGTGCCCAATTCACTGGCTCAAATTCTGATTGCAAATCGATCGAAATTTTTTGAATAGTTTAATTCACAGAATTTATAGTAAATTTTGTAAGCAAAACATTTTTCGATTACCTAACATTGGCGTAGACTGAATTGATGACATACCAAGAACAAAGAACCCAAACAGAGTCTGCTAGATACAAATGCATGATAAAAATACATAAAGTTTCATTCAACATCAATATTCGGCATCAAAAATACACAATTCCAATTTTATATTCACTTTTTTTTCGCAACGATTCGGCATTGTCGTTTGGTGAATTTATTTTTCTTCATTTTTGTTGTTGTTGTTTATACTTTTTTGTTGGCCGAGATTTTTGATTGCATTTTATTCGATATTTACTCAACCTGGAAATCCAATTGTGATATATCTTGCGATTCATTTTTTTATCATCATCATCATTGTCGTTCTCGTCGTCGTCGTCGTCGTCGTCGTTTCCCTTTATTCTCACTGTTTTCGCCTTTCTTTCCATTTTGTTGTTGTAAATATAAACCATATCTCATGGTTGATTTCTGCTATCTCATACGTTCCAAATCCTATTTTTATGACAATTTTCTTTTTTTATTTTTCGAGCGCATTGTAAATAGTTTATGTTTGTGTTTGTGCACATTTGAAATTCGATTTTCATTTTGAGGGGGAAGGAAGAAGGAGAAGAAAAAAAAATGAAATTGAAGTCGTTTCATTGAACATTCTGCACTTTCTTCGGGATTTTTCTCTCGTTTTCAATTTTTTTTTTCTTCGACACTACCGTTGCCTGCAATGTTACCCGTAAACACTTGTGTCTTGGGAAGCATAAAATGATTTCGTTTCTTTTCGTTTTCCATTCCAGTTTTCTTGTTTCTTTTTTCAAGACACGAGACGAAAATTGCAATATAATTCACAACAATGAAAATAGCATCGAATATATATTGAACATTGAACATCGGATTGGAATGGCACAACGGAGTTTTATTTCGTTTTCATTCGATCGGAAATTTTCATCAAACTATCGGCGGGCCATACATGAAAATCGCTAAGATCAATTTTGACTTTTTATTGGTTGGAATATCAATTCGAAATTGGAAAATTATCAATAATCAACTTGTCGAATAAGCTACTTCATATTTTATATTCAACCAGGCTGCGACGTGATTTTACGATGTATTTTTTATTTGTTCTCGATCCATCATCATCCGCAATTCGTCATCGATATTCGACAACAATCTATCATGTTTCGATTAACATTTTGTAGTTAAAGTAAATCACTATTATTTTATTGTGATATTTGCAGAGGATTCGAAATCAAAATTGTATTTATGTTTCAAATCCAGGTACATGTCAAATTTTTTTTTAAACTTTCAACGGCTTGCACGGATACAATGAATATCAATTCCGGATCATTTCCTTTATTCACGAAATGGATGTAATTTGTAGGCAATGGCAGACAAAATAACAAAATAGCTTATTCTCAAAAATTATTTTTAAATATAAATCGAAAAGAAACGAAAAAAATGAAGCAAACAAACGTTTGAAAGAAAAATGCATTGGAAATGCCTGCAATGCTCCAATCAGTGGATTAGATTTGCGGCATGTAAAACAAATGATTGGATAATCCATATTAGATTGGTCCTACCAATGAAGCTAACATGGAGCCTGTAAAACAAATCCAATTTCAAGTGACATTGCACACGCTCAATTTTGCAATATCCAACCGAATGCAACTAACAGTGAATCATGAGCACAAACTAAAAAAAATTCCAAACAATTGATTGACAAGAACTGTAAACATGGTGACTGCATTAAAAAAGGACCTTAAGAGCTATTGAGCCTCTGTTCTATGTACTCCAACGGACAACAAAGGCTTTATCGTTGTGCATTTGGTATGCTTGTCAAATTTTCAGAGACAATTTGCTGTGCATGTCCGTCGACCAATGAGCTAATGGAATTCAAGCTAAAACAAACTATTGCTGGTGATGCAAACGATATGAATTGATTTTGAACATGGTCATGGACCATTGTTGTCCAAATACTCCACTGAAAACTAAGAACTGTGCGACAAATTTTTTGTTCAATGTGAAGACCGTTAACCAATCCGTCACTTTTCCCCACCCCTTTTCATTGATCGTCAACTGTTCTTTATACCCTCGATTATCTTTTGACTCTTGACAGTTGATGCTGCTCTCTATCCTATTTCGGATTATTTTTTTTTTATTTGGGTCGGATTTTTCTGTTTTTTTTTTTGCATTGTGAAAACTGCGTAGCACGATGCCAACGACACAATTCCCACTTGATGGCTAATGCTAATTCACCGTTGCCGTTGTCTATGTATTTGTTACCGTAGTCATTTTGCCGTTAACAGAATGAACGTTCCTTTATTTTCGCTTTTGTACCATGATTTATTTGCGTAATATATACTGCATACAGCTTACAGTTGTATGCCTGTACCCCAAAATGGCTCTTATACTGAAGAGCATTGAGAAAAAAAATATATATCAAGCAACCGTCCGGGAGAATTAATTCTATTGTACCGCATTGCATGAACCAGAATCAACTGCTATAAAGTGACGAAAAGAAAAATTGGAAAACAAAATGAAAAACGAAGAAGTACAAAACTTGAAACATTGCAGCGATGACACATGGGAATTCATAATTTAGTTTAGAGTTAATTCGATGTTTCGAATGGTCGACTGTGAAGAATGAAGATCATCAGTTTGATCAAAAAGAATCCGCAAAAATCGCAGCTGCATCGATCCCATGGATAATTGAGCTCGGATTTGACTATGCTTTGCCCTTTAGAGATTAGAGCAGCTCATTGTTGGTAAATCTAATGCAATCAATTGAACAGTCAATTTCATGTCAATTCACAAATTGATAATCGAATTTGGTTTTGCTCGTCTCTCTTTCATCACATCGATGCTGATTTTGCTGTGATGCCTTGTGCCTTGGTTGGTTACTTTGAAATTGAAATAAACTCAACGATATATTGGATGAGTGGAGATTGGAAATTAGAAGTTTGTTGGGCTCGTTTATGACGGAATGGTGAAAAATATTCATTATTCAGAAAAATTTGATTGTTTGAGGGTTCAAAATAACATGAAAAATATGGCATTCATCAAACACCGAGCGCTATTTAAAGTGAGAAAAAGTAAAACCAAGAAAAAAGTCATTAAAAATTCATTTTATTCATAATGGCAATCGTTATCAACATTCATTTATTTGCAGACAAAATGTGGAAAAATGTGCAATTCGCCTCTTGCTTACTCATTCTCTCTGAATGTCTTCTGGAATTAGACGAGTTCCTGCTCGACAGAAAAAAAGTCGAGTTAAAAGTCTTCTAGATATTATTCAAATTAAATACGATATGCGGCAACTAATTAAAATGTATTTGTCGTTCCGTAGTTGGCATTCTTCACTCGTTTTCATTGTTTTTGTTTGGGTTTATGTGTCATTCGTGTAGAGCACTTTTATCAGTGACTGTCGACTGTGCCATATGCATCTCATTTTAGGTACAGGTCTTATCTTTTTTTGAACTTTATATAATTGTGAAAAGTGATGCCAGTTTACATTTTCTCTGCTCCATTTTGATTTCGTTATGTGTTTGCTTGCAATTTGTACGAATCGGATGAGAAGCAACCATTGATGCCAGTTCCGACATCCGGCACAAAATTGGAATATTCAAAAATGTTCACTGACAAGAATGCTCATATGTGAAGAAATGTGAATTTCAAATGAAACTGTTGCCGATGCCAGTTTGATGACCGAATTTCGATGAACGAAAAATTATTTCAAGTTTCCGTCACTTTCAAGCAAATTATCATTTAAAATAGTTAATTAGAGCTGGAAGTTTCATTATTTTCGCTATTTGAGTGTAAGATGAATTCATTATAATCTTCACCATGAATAGAGAAAGGGGACACACATTCTTTCCATAGCTTTTTGGCTTAATAATGCCTAATGAAATCATTCGCATCAATTCTTTCGAGGCATTCATCCATTTATTATATCTAAATGTGAACAGCATAATTAGCAATATGTGGCGCTTTGAAGCATTCAAAAGATGGACAATGGAAAACTAATCAAGCATCCAAATCAGTTACAATCAATTGGATATATCTTGGACATGACTTTAAAAATAAAATTAAATTAATACGTCTGACTTAAAAGTTACATGCATTTGCAATAAGCAAATCCATTTTGTCATCGTGATGGATGAAAACACTGGAAATGAAAACACTGGAAATTCAACAGATTCATTACAAAGCAAATGATTTCATTGAACAGAAACATGCGCAAACAAATCCTGCACAAAAAGCAAAATAAAAACTCGACCAAGTGGTCGAATGTTTTAAGATAAATTACCCTATTGCAACCATTCAAATCAAAATGGAAGGAACCAGTGCTTCAAAATGAGTGCGAACGCATGTTTGTGATATTTGGTTGAATATTGGGATGCCAAATCCAAATTCATAATCCTAACAGTTGGAGCGGAAAGAATCATTTGCCGACAACAAAGCAGAAGCAGATGTGACAAATGTTCAGATTGATGCATCATTTCATTTATTTTAATTTTGGCGTTAGTTTTTTTGTCTACTTTCGATTCCGAATTTGATGGCAAATGACGGTCAGCCTTCTGCGTGTCGTTGAATAAATTCCAAAATGCCATTTGTTCATTTTTTTCCATTTAGATTAAATGGGCTTGTTCGATAGACATTAGCATATCATTTTGAAGCAGACAGTTTGTGATAACAAAAGCTTTTCCTTCAATCAGCCATCTTTGATGATCACCAAGAGACTAACGGCTTGTTGAAACAAACTACGCGAGCAAACAAAATAAAAAAATAAAAATATTTTTCAAGTGCTACATGTTTGACTCACACTCAACATGCACACATGTTTCACAGGGAAAGAGAGCACACGTTTTAGTTGGTGTTCGTGCGTTGAGCTTTTTTGATACCAGCATCACGTTCCACTATTTTAGAAAAAAAAAACATACGTACATTTCATTCCGAATGATAAAACGAATGTGAAATGCAAACGTTGATAAACCGCGATTCAAGATGAAGTCATATAAAACAAGAGATGAGCAACTAAAAGACGATAAAAGTCAATACACATTGAATGACTCAGAATGAGACGAACGAAAAAACGTAAGCATCGGCGGCAGAGAGAAAGAGAGAGAGAGAGCAAAAAGATATATCAAACGAAACGAATGTTGTTTGATAAAAATGGCGAACAATCAACTGAACCATTGAAAAGAAATGATAGAGTAAAAGCGGCGACACCAACAATCAACAACTCAAATCACTATACACATAACTCAGACACGAAATACATCAATAAAATCCATTTATCTTGATTTTGTTTCATTCATTTATATTTGTTAGATTGTGGTCGCATAATGACGGTTCACCAAATCTGCGTATTCTCCACAATTTTTCCATTTTCTCGTGATTTTTTTCTTTTCTTTGTTTGGTTTTCCTTTTATGTTGTTGTATTTTTTTTTCTCTTTCTTCATTCTGTTTCGGTTTTTGCTTATCGGTTTGGACGAGACATTCGATTCGAACTGCTGTATGTCCATACAATAGACGGTCGTCGATATGATGCTATTAAATCAATGGATAAAAAATTTTCCATACGGTTTTTGTACACGGCATATGGTTTTGTACTGGGGAAAAACTTTAAGCTGAAGATGAGAATTGAGTTTTGTATTTATTTAACTGGTGTTATGCTGGCCAGATCGAAAATCACCACAATAGAATCTGAAAATAGAGGGCTTTTGTCGGCTTAAATGGATCGCCTTCATGTATGCATAACGCATAACGCATACACCATTTTTCTTCGTTCGTTTCATTTTTACTTTTTGCCGATTTCACATATACAACTTTTGTTCACTTTTTGCTGTGTGCTTTTTGGACTACTGATGTTTATTACTGTTGTTGTCGCACCAGACTACTATCCATGGACAAAATGTCAGTAGAATGAATGATAAAAAAAAAGCCCAAAGCTTTTAGTCGCCACTGGTTCGCATATCGCGCACACATTCAATATTCAATGATATTCATAAAATTTGTTGTTGTTTCATTAGAAACACATCAAACTTATGAATATGAAATGAAGAATCCGATTTCCGGTCAGACAGTACACGTATTTTTGTGTAAGCAGTCGTTTCTATTATTAATTAATTAGATTCATTTTTATTAAATTTCAAAGGCAAAGCTTTTCCGGCAGGCGGCTTAGCATTTCACAATTCACATAATGAATTTTCATACAATTCGTTCGTTGATGAAAATATGCTGGGCTGTTAAAAGTGAACATTTTCCAAATATTGATTTTCAAAGTTGAACATAACGTACGCCTAATTACGATTTATAACATTTTACATGGTTGGACCTTTTGTTGTTCTTCGCTTCATTCTAAATTTACCCGCAATAATTTTTCCTCGTCGACGGAATTTACTGTTGTTATTTTTGTTTTTCTTCTCTTCTCCGGTTTGCAGAGTGAATGAATGTTGTGACGTATCGAACTTCATCTCAAACCGTTGAGCATGATAGTTCAGTCTATGGAGCAAATGTGAATGTATTTGTGTGTGGAATGAAAGCCTTGAGCAGAATACAAATATTACGTGGAAATGATTTTATCATCGATATAATGTAACGATAAATGTATTTTTCGAATATAACATTTGAATAAACATCGCAATGGAAAGTGGAAAACGATGGCATACAATAGAATCCGGGCAAAACTCACACGACCAAAAAACTGTCTATCAACATAATCACATGTTAAGATGAATTAAGTTGTTTCGTGTATTTTTCCATTGTTTGGCATTATACGCGCGATCATCTCCATTCAATTTATGATGAAGAAGATTGTTCATTGTTGATGGCAACAATCGACTTACTACTCCGTTCAAATATGTATGTTCACTGAAGACAACAATGCAAGTATTAGATAATATTATGTCAGCGCTCGACCTCTTCGTGCCTCGAACAGTTCACAATTCCGTATGCATAGAATTTCAATTTTCTATTAAGCTCATGAACATTGAACATTGAACATTCGATGCAGGAACGACAAATCAAATATTCGGTCGACAGAGCACTTTATTAATAAATGAAACAAGTTTTCTACAAACGACCGAATTATTATCGAACACACAGATACACGAAATGAAGAAGACAAATGTTTTGCTGGCAAACATTCACAGGAATAATGATTTTTTTTTTTTGCACAAAACGTTAAAGGCTAGACAAGGTACATGTTCATTCAGACTTTTGTACAAAAATTTCCGTTTGTTGACGTTGCGCATTCTGCGTTTTAGTCTTTTATTTATTGCTTTCGTTGTTGCGAAATTTTTGTTTTGTGTGTATCTTTCAATATTGTTCTTTATGGCATCATTTGAACTCGGTGGTCTAGAAACGAACACGTCAAATTCACATTCAAATGCAAAATAAATCTAATTTAGGATTCATATGATAAAGGAAAACACAAATCCACCAAAAATATTTACATTTGGAGTTTGAAGCCTAGCACAATAATTAAAATCAAATCCAATAAATTGAAGTTTGATGGAAAAAGCTTTGAGGATGAATGGATACATAAATAGCGATATAAATGTTAGGAGTGGAAAAAAGCTTGAATGTGGCACTGACAGCCGCTTAACCACTTCACATTCGATCGATAAAATTCCCAATACATGAGCGAATTTCACATGATCCATGAAAAATAAGATAAAGAAAAAAATTACCGAGCTGAGAGCTGAGAGAGAGTCCAAAGCAACTAAAAATAAGATGAGATGTATGCTTTTGATTGTGTTCTTCTGTGGGTGCGTGTGCGTGTGTGTTTGAAACAGGGGCTATAAAGGGAATAACAATTTTGTGCAAAGTATTTCGTTTTTCGCATGTGTGGAATGTAGAACAGACACAAATTGGAAAAATATATTCATTTGTGGCTCGGTAATGGTTTTTTTCTCGCGTAATAACCAACAAAAATGAAACCCGCATTGTACGTAGCCGAGCTATTCAGTTTATCGATCTAAAGAGAACACAAAAACATTTTAACTTTCACCGAAAGCCCATGGAAAATGGAAAGGAGGTGAAAAATGTTTGGTTCGACATTTGTTTTTTTCTTCTTCTCTATCGTTCTCTGAACGCGATACAAAAACAAAGCATTATCGATGATGTACATCCAGTTTTATACATAAAACGTTTTTTATCGTCGCTACGTTACTATTTTCCATACGAAATACCAAAATCGACGAATATTACGTTAAAGCTTTCACAAGCATTACGTACAGAGTTTCGTTTAACAAAATTCAGGTTCAGTAAAAACTGAATTGGTTTTTCTGCTTTTGTGCATACGTATAAATATATTGTGTATAAATGTTGCTTATAAAAGAAGTGGAAAAACGAGCAGCAAGGCCACATCATCTTTGGCTATGACGTCATTGCCAATTTTATTGGATTTGAGACTATAGTTAAACTGTCTGTCCAGCCATTTGGATCTTCAGATGTCTCATCTTTATTATCTTGTGCAAACAAATGGCGAACATAAAATGGATTATGGCTCTCGGCGCTCAATACTATCACAGTATTATTAAATTGCCCACTTTTCATATCGAAGAATCATTCTCACAAAATGGAAATGAAACGCACGGGCATGTTAAATTAATCATCCGATTGTTTGACACGGTTCGATTATAATTTCTCACGGTCATGTGACATACATAAATGGCCATCACTTTCAATTACTTTCAAAAGTTCCACGAATGAATTGCACATTCTGATTTCAATGAATGTTCACGATTTCAAATTAGAAGATATGTTTAGCAAGCAGACCAACAGAGAAACTATTTGGTTATTGATTTTGATTGGCTAATTATTACCAACGTGAAAGCATCGCCTCAATATTCGTTGTAATTTATCAACTGCAATTGCCATCGAAAAATGGTGTTTCAAATATATTTCATTTGCAAATATTGTTAAAATTTCAATTTCATTTTGGATAGCACCAAAGTCTCGGCTTTCGGCCCATCTACTATGTACACATTGGTTGGCCAATAAATTTATTCTATAATTCATGCACACGAAATGGTCTATTCGTTTATTTGCTCGAACTTTTGTACGTCATTAGCGTTTCCCGGGTTGACTCATACATATATTTGTTTTTTTTTACTCTTGCTGCATGAATGTTCGCACCAAAACTGACATTTGCATATGATAAATGTGATTCGGTCCGAGTCAAAAATTTCAATAACAGCCACAAACAAATTGAATAATGTGTTTCAATTTCAGAACACAATGAAGGCGGTACACGAACTTAAATCATTGTTGCAGCAACCAAAAGCAACCAGTTACCGGCAACAAATTCGTTCAGAATTAGTTCATGTACTGAAATTTCTGTGTGCAAATGAAAGTGGATTCAAAGCTCCAGCGAACAACTACAAATCGATGCTAGATTTTCCCGTACAAAATATTCACTTGAGCTACTTATCAAATCAGTTAACGCGTGCATTGCACATTCCATATTCACGATTCATTTGGTTGCATAGAATGCATTAATTTGCATTCATTTTCATACGAAATTGAAACAAATAAACAATAATTAAACAACATAATTTAAATTAGAATTTATGTTTACACTTTTGCAGCCAACAGGCCAGCCTCAATGAAAACAGCCATTGCATTTCGTATTATGTTATTATTATAAGAGTCAAATAGAGCAGAAAACATCAACGTAAGAAGTCTTCGGTATTCATCAGCCAAGTGTTCAAATATTAAGAGACTACGATTTGTTGTACATCAAAGCCCATGCTCAACGCTCAATATTCAATGTTCAGAAATAATGGCTGAAACTTATATAACTATGCAAAGCTTTATTCAGTAAAATGATATCAAATCGGCTTCTCTTTCCCAGTTTTTCGGAACGGTTGCTAAAGTTTCATGAAGTAGTTTCATCCAAAGTAATTTATGTGAAATAGTAAATTTTGCATGTTCATGACTTTAACTGAAGCATTAATAATGAAATTTGATTCATTTACTGTAATGGATGACCGAATATCAAATGCTCCAATGTTCAATCCAAAATTTAACTAAATTAATATTCGATCCATGAAACTACGGATGATTGCATTTGAAATATTCAATACTATAAACCGTTTGCTGGATTTCACCAAATGAACTTTTATTCCATTTTAGTTGTGCCAAATTTCCATTTCGAGCACAAATCCGAATGACCTACCACAATGTATATAAAAGAATTTAAATGTGCATGTATTTGTGGGCCGATAATGGTATAAAATATGAATATATTTTAGCATAAAACATACATACATTCAATCGATTAGTCAGTGATGTGAGTAAAAATGCTTTTGGATGACTTTTTTTTATAGAAGAAAGGAAAGATATGAACGTGGCTATGAATGAATTAATTCATTGGATATAAATCATCATCATTTCATGTGAATTATTTTCATTTAGCTATATGCGTCGACATTTTTGGATTGAATGAGTGAATAGAAGGAATGGGCATGGCAAAGTGGTTAGTTGATTAATTTGACAATGGGAATCGTTTATTCACGAATGCGTTCTATTAAAAGCAAATACAAAAACATAATGGCATTTTGAGAGTAATTTAATTCGTGGCTCAGCAATCGAATCATAATAAACAGCGAGAAATACCTATCAAAATAATGATATTCCATGAAATGCTACGACCAAGGCTACGACGGTCTATGTAGAATAAGGAGTATGAAAAATGGAGGGTAGACCATTCATCATTAAGCAACAAACATCTATAAATATGATCACGGTGTTAATGACTGGCAAAAATTTATATTTACCATTTATTCCATCACATTCAACGCCTTTTTGTAGCGCACCAATTCCTGAACTCATATTATATGTTTATGAAAAAGCAACTGAAAACAAAATAAATAATTAACGTATTGTCAGCATTCCTTAGAGAGGGTAAAAACTGGCTAATGGCTCCTAAGGTATAAAATATCTCACTGAACAGAGCCAAAGGCTTCAATTATTATTGTAGGTTGCAATTATTGTATAATAACTAGAATTCAAATGTTAATGTTTGTTTATTATTGGACTGTATTGAATGAAACTTACCTTTCGCTTTTGCCTTCCATCAATTGAGCTTCGTATAACCAACTGTAAAAAACACACTCCGTTGTCAATAGTTCAACGAAGTTTGCACACAATATTATGATAATGATAAAATAATATTTCCCTGTTGTTGTTTTTTGTTGTTGTTTGATATCAGCTCAAAGCTCAGAATAGGAATATGTGTGCCAATTCGTTTGTTTGTTTATTTCTGATCAGTTGTTGAAGACACATTACATTACGCTCACATTTATACATTTATGTAGGACAAGAATTCGATCCTCTCAACTAATTATTATCAATATTGTGTATTATTCTTTCCTTCAAGTTATTGAATTTGTGTACAACGATTCCATTTGAAGCTGTACATTCATTTGTTGAACAAACTTAAGATTCAAACAACAAAACAATATGTTCATCGATATTGGAACGGGATGTTTTTGCTTTGTTTGAATTTTGATTAGACGTTTGTCATTTACAATGCGTTCACAATAACATTGCCATTCCAATTTCTCCCGGATATTATTCCCTTTTGATGTGAATGTGTTAGTAATATTGTAATATTTAATGATGTTATGTATTTGCATCTTCGTTCATTCAGCATTTGACATACTGTTTTCGAATATTATGTTTTGTTTTCCCAATGGACAAATGTTTATGATAAACATGTGTATTTGCATTGAGTTTTATATTTGCGAACATCAACCGTCCATCTCTGCGTAAATTATACAATATGAATGGCAAATAGGTGGATAGCGATTGCAGC
>GL502506.1:1936114-1950135 GCA_000149185.1 Mayetiola destructor
TTTTTTTTTTTATTTGTATTTTGAAGGCTTGAAATGAATGGCAAATTTAGCATCCATTCAACGTTTAACTTTAATAAAAAACACTCGCTTCACTGCGATAGAATGCTTGAGTTAGGAGAAGAAACCAATAAAACGGACCCAGAATAAATTCGCCGATAATCATTAACATTTCACCAATGTTTCGATGGCCATACCAAATGTTTCGCGATTTCGAATTTCTCATTCTCGATGTTTAATCGCCTTGAATTTATTCGGATCACATTTTGACCATTCGTGCAAGTAAATTTTACGCAATTCAAAGGGAAATCTCGATTAACCAACACACCAAAAATTTATTTCGACGATAAACACACCGAACACTAAACACTCGCAAAAAAGATGCTCGAATGAATGAATTTGGAATTAGCAAAGGATCAAACGAGGATAAAAATAAAGAGAAATACAGGAAATTTCATTTAATTTATTGAAAATGCATGCATTCATTCGGATGAGTGGCTATTGATGGTAAATTACTACCGCATTTCGAATTCAGAACATTTTATGAGTTGATCAAAATGTTTGGGCTTCGACATATTTCCAATAAGGTTCTAATGTTAATTAAAATATTCAACTCAACGCTTACTCGATTTTCATTTCAGATTGGTGTTATGCTCACAAAAGCGCATTTGAAATTAATAGAGCGTACAGCGTCGATTGATACCTCTGAAACAATAGAGTTTTTGTCTTTTGGCAACAGAACAAAAAAAAAAACCATATTTTGAATGAACATTGTAATTATTTTGACTGTTGATGCGGTTGAATTGGCTTTTTCAGGTCACACCGATGGGCAACACTTTAATTTCAAAACACTAAATAACAGATGCAATAGAATGGAAAAAGTCACCGAGTGAAAATGGAAAAAAAAACCAACGAACTCAAATAATACCTACAAAATGATAATAACCTATTTATTCGTATCAATTTACACATGTGTGCATTCGAACCCAAGCGTTAGCCTTCTATCTCTTTGCGTTTGATGGTTGGGTTTGGTTTCAGCCCGTAAGATAAATCCGATATCATTTTCTATTTTTCATATGTTGCCATTATTATTGTAACACAGTTGCTGTCAACAACTAACCAAAGCTTGGCCATTTTCCATTTTTATTCGAAATTTTTGCGTACATACCCGAATCAGGCAAACAAATGCAAACAATTGAAGCGAATGACCATATAAATACGTGACTAGTTTAATAATAATAAAATGTAGTTTGTGCTTTTCACATTGCATTCATTTCAAATTCAACTTTCTTTTTGTTTGGCTTAGAAAACCATCTTTTGTTTCTGCATGTGTCCAATGTATATTTTATCCTTTGGCTTTTTGTCTCTGGTGTCTGGGCCGCTGTTCACAGTATCCAGCAGTTCACCAGTCAAGTAACATCTTTATTTATGTTTTATTTGTTATTTTTGGTGCCATTCGTTCTCGTTTTGTTTTCTATTAAAAACATGTGTATATTAATCTGGGTTTTTTCCAATGTGATACAACATATATAGTTGGCGATGGTGATTGAGGATAGAGAGGTTCCGTTTTATTCGATATACGTATATGTATCGTTTATTATACTCGAAATTGAATAAACTGACCACAGGCAGGACTGGAAATCAGCTTATGTGATCATGATGGTGAGCTGTATTGAACAGCTTATTTGTGGTCGGTCGCCCGAATGCATACACCTAATTCCTACACAAACATACAGAAGTTTTCCAAACGATGAGAGAAAAAAAATGACTTTTAATTTGACACCATTAATGGTCATTGCACACACATTCACAGGACACATTCATCCATCCATTGCGGTTCAGTCTTGATTTGAGATTGTTCACCATGCGAAAATGACAGCCGTAAATATTGAACCGCAAACAAAACACATGGATTATATCATTTTCAAGAATACAATTCCTGCGAAATAGCGAAAACTATGCCACAGCAAACGACAGTAATGAGTCATTAGTCTAATGATAATAATAAAATCAAGCTTTGCACTCATACACATGCCAACAAATAATAATGCTGAATTGAATGAGCTCTGTTCAATGCAATCGCAAAGTTACTTAATTTCAACAACAATCACCAATGTTGGTGATGAAAATGGAAAATAGTACATTGCAACGATTTGAGTTGCAAATCGGTTCACCACCGATATTCCATGAAAAAAAAATGAAAAGAAACAAAATCAAATTAAACTTTTTGCATAAGATTACGGAATAAATTGATGCAGCAAAATACAAACAAAAGATAATGAAACGAACGAAAGTTTACGCATAAATAGATTTAATTCGTGTTTCTTCAATATTTTCTTTTCCCTTTTCCTTCCCCTTGTTTCATGCTTCACTGGATGAGTGTCGAGAGTTTTATAACTTCGAGAGTTTCATAACAGCACAGCGTTTGTCAAAACAAATCAATTTTTCAGATTCAATTTCAATTCGTTTATTTTTTTTTTGGTCCTCGAAGGACTTTATTTCGTTATAAGGAGAATTTATTCTTTTTTCATCCGAGTTTTTGTTCAATTTTTTTCATTTGCTAAAAAAGACTTACATGCACGTGCTACAACGGCCTCGGCGACAAACTCAAGCTAAACAAACGAAAGTAAAATAAAATTCTAGAGTGGAGCGAAAGAAAAAGGAAAAATAAAAACACCACTGCAAACTAAGAGATTTTGCAGAAGCATTGCTACAGAGGGTTCTACAATTGCAAAATAGAAAATAGCTCATTTAGTATCGTTGTCGCGTTAACGCGAAAGCACACAAATGAAAAATGTTCATTCCGTTGAATGTAAATGAAACGAAACGAAATTGAAAGAAAATTTTTCGATGCAAATTTTATTATGATGCGGCTCCGAATCTGGGCGACAAATAAATGTGCATGCCGTTTTGCACTGAACGAAAGATCTTTTCCTGCAATAAAGATGTGTTTGAACAGCACATGGAACGGCACCGATTACAATGTTTACAACAATATTTTACTTTCTTTTTACAAATAATAATGATTATTTTCTCACAAACTCTGTAAAGTTTTTTTTTTTCATGAACGAGAACGAAAAGAAGAGCAAACAAAGATTCGGCGACAATATGATGATATGACAGCAGCGCTGGTGATGATAGTAATGGTTGGGTGGCATTTTTTTCCATTGTTCATCCGGCAAAGTTCTTTTTAAATAGTCAGATTATTATTTTTCTTTTCGCCCATTTTGCGTGCGCGTGTTTTCATGTGTATTGTGCATGTATGCGCTTGTATTTGCTGATTTTCTGAATTCCAAATTAAGATTCCATTTTCGTTTCCATTCTCATTCAGTTAACGCGATGTGTGTAAGACTCTCGAACGAATTCGATTTCATTTTATTTTTATGTCATTGTTGTTTTTCTTTTTAATTTCGTTTTGTTCTTTTTCTCTGAATTTGTTTGTTGTTCACTGCATTGTCAACGGTTTGTTTCGTTGTCAAAACTGAGAGCAGTTTTTTGTCTCTCTCTCTCAATTTGTTTCTGCCATTTTTCCCATTGTGATGGAATTAAATTGTTTTGGGTCGCTTGGAGATGGTGTGTAGCATTTTTGATACAATTTCCTTATTAAATTAAAACTAAAGAAAATGAAAACGTTGCGTGCTTCTTCAAAATAATTTTTCGTTTTCAGTTATTTTGATGAAAATGTCATTGTTTGATTTTCTCATTTAATATTGTAATTCATTTCACAAGACAGAAATGGCACTGTGGATCTTTTGGATGTGCATGGATTTGAAGCGGTTGCATGAAATGACTAGCGAATTTGGTAAAATGATGATAAATTGCCACATTAGCAAACTCAACCGCATTTGTCTTGTGAAATAAAAGTTTTTCGAATTCGCAAATCGTGAATACGCACGATGTGTGATTGCTTATTCAAAATGTTGAACGTTTACATCAGGCGCTAGCCTATCAACAAAATTTACCGACCAAAAACCAATAAACACCAACGGAGGAGGCAAAAAGAGCGACAAACAAAATAGAAACCATTAGATTTGATGTTCACGAGCATTTAATGTTATAATCGGTTGCAAAATATGTGAACATGAATCATGCAAAAAAGCCAGGAGTTCTGAAAGTTGGCCTTTGCCATAGAAAAGAGAGAAAAATTGTGAGTACCACAAAGCTGCTTTAAGTCGAACGTGATCTTTTGAAAATTCGGAATTGTCGACATGACAGGAAAATTGTTTTTCCAACAAATGAATATTTTGTTTTTGTGTAAAATATTGCCGCAGAGAAGAAAACCAATACACTGGAAACCTGGGAACCGTTGCATTTGTTTGAGAACGAATTTAAAAGAATGTTTTTCGCTAAAAGTTTATGAGTCTTATGCACACATACAGGGGAAAACTTTTCGCCACAAAATGAAAATTGAATGAACAGATAGAAAAAAAAAAGAGAAAGGAAAAAACCAACACAGTTCGGAAAGCATTCAGATGATTCAGCTCAGTTTCCGTTTGGGCGTTTCGATATTTTTCACTTATCCGTTTAAGCGAATGAAACTTCATCGTTTAGGTAAACCTGAGCGGTTTGCAGCCTTCGTAATGTGTCATTCGTCATTCGCCATCGAGTCTCGGCCGATTCATCATCGTTTTGTATAAAGGTGAACACACCAGTGACTTGAGATTGAGATTGATTGAAATGATTGCTCTACCGACGACATTTTTTCCCAACCAACAACCAACAATTGAGCAAACATTTTGCTATGGTAAAAATTCGTTGGCTGTACGCATTTATAATTGAACGACGACACAATGTCATAATAATCAAACAGGAAGCGAGAAATTTAATTGAATTCATTTGTTTAATGACATTGAACAGAATCTTGTTCGCATAATATTAAAATTTAATCAAATGGACTCATCGAATCGTTTCGCTCCACGCTCCATACATATTTTCAAATCGAAAATTCCGGTTAAAATTTTCAAAAAGACATTGCAAATCGCATCGGCAGAGACAGTTTAAAAATGAATTTTCCATCTCAGCCTTTTCGCATTTCAATTGAAATACATTTTTCAATTGAATGATATGCTTGTGGTTTTTGGTTTTCGTTTTTCGTACCGATTTGAAGGGTTTGGAGCTGCCATATTCAATAATTATTTATGTGCATTTTGAATGATAGCCATTTTCGGTATTAATCTTCTTCGGTTGCATAAACAGAACATCCGTCGCGCCACGTCCAATCCAACTACCAGCTACCATTCATCAGTCAAAACTCAAATGGCTTTTGTCTCAACACAAATACAATAATAATAATAATAATAATTGTAATAACCGCATTCCGCATCTTGAACACATTTAACGATACGAATTAATTTTATCATTTCTAGAGAAGCTCGAGGCTTACAACTTGCTACTTGCTACTTGCTACTGCATGTATTAAAATTTACAATTCAAAACGTAACAGACAAAATATACATTCGTATATTGATTTCGAATATGAGCATTGAGCAGTGAGCAATGAACAATAAACATTGTGAATTCGTCCATTTTCAATCTGTTCATGAACGATGGCTGATGGATTTTCCTCTTCATTCATTTCGAATTCAATTTAAAGTATGCATGTTTTATCGGTTTATCATTCATGGAAATGGCGCCCAAATGAAGATGACAACGCATACACAATACACACACAAAATGGCAAAGAAATTGATTGAATTTATTTGTTCTTTCATTTCATTTGAAGCTTGTTTGCGATACATATGGATTATGGATTTCTATTTTTGTGTACCGTTGTGTGCCCCATTTTGTCGTCTAAAAAAAAGAAAAAGAAGCTTGAAATATATCCATTCCACATTTTCGGTTTATTAGCAAAAAGATTTATGCATAACTTTGTGGAATCCATTTCTATTCGTCTTTTTCTTCTCATATATTCTCTCTCTCTCTCTCTTTTTTTTTTGCTCATTTCTCGACATCCACACCATCGTTATGTCAAAATGTTTCGGTTGGTCCAAAGGAAAACGGAATAACAAATTATTATTCATAACCATGCCAAGTCAAGTTTTCCGACAAAATGCAAACGAAAAGAAAACTCATTTCTTCTTCAATATAAAACTTTAAAAGGAGCTGAGATGAATACGAGAAAAAATGAAACAGAGTGATAGCCGAAATCAAGAATTGTACTCAAAGGTGTTATCCGGGATGAAGCGAAAATGGATCGAGCTTTGGAGCGGATTTAACAAATTCAACCATTGGATGGATAAAGATTTTGATCAACACTTTGTGAAATGACCAGCAAATTACCATCACCATCCAAATGCAATGCATATAGTAAACGCGCGCGCAACTCCGAGTCCGTTCATCAGTCCATTTTCCCTTGTACCCTAGCTACACATAGAAATGAAGGAAAAGTGAACAGTGGAAAAGCTTCAAAGACCAGGAACCAGAGACCATAAAGAAACAATAACTCACATGAAATTGAATTCATTTGAACATTGTGTGTATTTGATTTAAATTGATTGCAACGAAAGGCGGTATCATTTCCTCCTCATTGTTCATGTTTTTGTCACATTGTGAACATTGTACATTTAACATGGTATATGTATGCATGATGGTTGCTTAGTGCTTAGTGCTTAGCATCAATAAAAATTGGCTCTTTTATTTCAATGGGTTTAACGCTTTACGGCTTCTGTTTTTGGAAACGAAAATGGCCTAAATTGAATTTTCACTTTTGCTGACACTTCACATATTCAGGATATTGAGAACAGCGAACGGCGAACATCGAACATATTGTTGGATGTGTATTCAGTATTCAGAGTTCAGGCTTCATGCTCATTCATATCGGTTGACAATTGACAGCTCACAGTTTCTGTAAAACACAGTTAATTCGAAGCTTTTTCTCAGCATTTTTGCCTGCACAATCAACAATTTTAGGGAATTGATTTTGACACACGGACACAATGCACACAGATAACACAGAGCCCACAGTAATTATAATAATGATCGAACATGGGCGTCAATTTTAACGAACAAATTACACTCGAGCCAGAAACTTGTTGTGTTGAGTTTTTACTTGAAAATTTACTAATACATTTGCCAAAAATCAATTCATTCCTATTTCATTCGATTGATTGTTGCTCCAAAATCAAGTACTTTCATTAAATTGTAGGGCTTTTGTCGATGTAATCAATTTGTTTCTACATTTGAATGATTCCAACATTTTCAAGGCCCATTTTGAATTGTAAATCATTTGACTGGCCAACTTTTCAGATCCATTTTAAATGATGTTACATTTAGTTGTTTGAAAAGCCAACAACTTGTTTGCAGAGAAAACGCTTTTCGAAGAGGGCAAAAAAAAATCAATTATGTGAATTATGCACAATATCTGGAAATGAATTGAAAACTTTTGTTCTTTACAATTTTCCATGAAAAATCTAAATTTGAATGGAATTGAAAAAATACGATTTCATCATTTTGAGATAATATTTGTTTTTGTGATTGATCTATTCGAATCAAATGGTTTTTTTTTTTCGAATTGGTTTGAGTTTTTGGCTAGTGAACCGATATCAAATGAGCATCTCATTTGAATTTTTCGGTTCGTTTTTTCCCTCTGTACTTTTTTGGTTTCGTTTATGCTCCACCGAAAATGGCATTTCATTTGATCACATTAAATATATTAAATGGAATAACGAAATAGAAGAAGAAAAAAAAACAAAACAATCCAATGAAAAACCATCGAACAATGTTTGAATTGTTGAGATCGAAAAATTCCTATTTTAATATTCGATTTTTACGAAAGAGACGGCTGTTCATCGTAAAAACCGTATACAGGCATCGACAATTTATTGGAAATTGTAAAGAATTACATGTTATTCGAGTCCGCACAATTCGAAAGTACACAAAAGATCTATCAAATATGTAACATTTTCATAAAATGATGGGCTGCCTTTTCTATGAATTTAGCAGTTTTTTCTTTCATTTTTCTTTAACATAATAATCAACAACCAAAATGCAAATATCAAACAATATTCACCGGAAATTCAATGGTTTGTTGTTTGGCCTTCCAGCATATGATTCAATGACTACAAAACCAAAGCTGAAATTCCCAAAATATATATTTAACTTTTTAATCGGGTTTCATTTGGCTTTTCACAGATTCAGTTTAATGCCGATGTCGATTGCCATGTTTGTTTTGTTTGGCTGAGTCTGAAATATTTTCAACAGTTTCTTTCATTGTTTCTTTTTGGTTATTCTCTTTTTGTTGGGTACGCAGCAATTTCGTTCGTCATTCCTCATTTTTCTTGTTGAGCTTCGACTCGGTAATGTAATCACAATTTCCCCCAACGAGTAAATGTAATTCATATGAAAAATGAGCTAAAAGCCGATTTCTCAATGATGATGGCATAAGGGATCAAAAATCAAAAACAAAGCAAAAACAAGAATGAAATTTTTTTTTGTAAGAGAACAGCATTCAACGTTCAATTGAAGAATATTTGAGAAAATAAATATTGCAAAAATATATTGAATGGAAAATTAATTGTGTTTGTTGTTGGTATTAAAACCTTGTTCAATAAACAATCGATCCGCCGAAATAGATGGCATCAATATGCAATTTGATGATGAGATAAAAGCTCTGCAAAACGTCAGAACATGACAACAATGAGAAGAATGCTCAGAAATATTTTGAATGATTTAAAATGTACTCTGTAGGATAACAGTATTATTATTATTATTATTATTGAGAAATAAATGTTTCTTTCATAATTCAATTCAATTTAAAAACCGAATGAATTACGCAAAATGAACGGAATTATTTTTCGTTTTTGTTTCTCTTTTTTTCTGTGCTCGTTTCCGACCCCGAATTCGAATCGTTCGTTTTTGACAATAATAATAATTTATGCATTCCATTATTCAGTTGCGTGTTTCCATGCTCCATGCTTTATGCTTAAGTTCCCATTCCATCGATAATAATAATATATAAAATATAAAATATACGAAAATATATTTTCATCTGTAATCACACATTTCATTTAATATTTCGAAATCCGGGATTATGGCTCATGAGTGCAGATTTATTAAATATTTTCCATTTCCAGGCTCTTAAACAGTTGTTTTCATAACATTGTCAATTCTGATCTTCCTATCTCTTATTTTCGCGAATCATTGAAATACATTCCGAATTCTGAATATGAAATATTTTTTTTCTCTCTCATTTTTGTGATATTTCCAATTTCCAATTTCCAATTTCATTCTGGCGTTCTCGTTGCTCTATGTTCGATTCACATGTATTTTCAATTCAATTTATACCGAACAATGCTTCAATTTGAATAAATCGTTATTAAAACGGAGAAACGTATTCAACTGTTACACATATTGCATCGAAATATGAAGACAAAGAGAGAGAGAGAGACAGAGAGAAAGAGAACAAAAAGCCTCATCAATCAAAAAACCCACAGACCCGAGAGTCCTGGAGGGTTAGAGCCTAGGGTATAAAGTATGAATTCAGTGGACCGCAAACAAAAACATGCGATAAATCTATTTTAAACTGAAAAACAATAAACATGGACCAAAAATACTAAATCGAATTAGTCTTTTTTTCTCTCTCGCTTGAATCCTCACATCGTTGAATATTAACCGTTATTTAATATCGAATGATTTTGCTTTTCGTTATCGATTACGTAAATGTATTCGAAATGTGTAAATTGTTTACACAATGAAATAATGAATTATTTATTAATGGTAATTTATCTAAAAAGCGGAAAAATATGTTGTGGTTTGCTAAGCCTCGATATGACGCATCAACTTCTATTGAGGTTAATCTCTGTGGTTTTTGCATATATAGGTATATTTGTAGTTTATCGAGCTTAAACAATTAAAACGAACCGCAAAAAGGACCAAGTGTGTCAAACTATGCGATGACGATATTAATTCGTCACTCAACCAATTGTGTGTGTGTGTGTGTGTTGTTTTTTTTTCCTTATTCCAATCGAGAAAACCAGTTTTGAAAAGTGAAAAGCAATTTTATGAATAATCGTCTCTGGATGTTTGCATGTCATAACATTGAAACGACTGGAATATGTAAATAAAACGATTTTTTAGAATTGAATGAAATTAGATTGGAAGAGTTTTGTGTGTCGTTTGTCATGAATATTACGAATATGAAATGGCATCACTTTGTGAGAAATGTGTTTTAATGCTTAATCCAATTTTCCAAATCACGTCATAAAATGCCAAAAATGGTATTTTTGTTTAGAACAATAGAGAGAACAGTTTTCGAATGGACATTATACAATATAAACAATGTTCTCTCTCCCGCCTCCCAACACATAATATTAAAGCATCAAAATTTGTCATTCGGATCTTATAGTCACACATACGATTCAGGATTGTCTATGCATATTGTATGAGACAAAGAGAGCAAAGTAATCAAATTTGTCGCAAACAAAATATAATCGCACATGGAATTTGTAATACATCAATTTCTCTATCATCATCATTATAACCGACAGTTGAGTCAACAGCAGCGGCAGCAGCAAAATTCACACAAATATTTCAATATTTTTTTTTTTGATTGTCGCTTGTTCTCATTTAATATTCCATATAGAAATGTCAATTTTTAATGTGATTTCAGCTTTTATTTTCACCATACAGTTGATATTGCAATGATACCGATGGGTTCCGGGTTTCAAGATCCGGGTTCCGGGAATTCGTAATCATCATTATACTCTGGCCGAATATTCACACAGTCACTTTTAAAATCTATTTTTATTGATATGCTTATACATAGACCCAGGCCCAGGCACAAAGTTGGTTCGTTGAATAGTTATGTCCATGCCGATATTATTTTATGTATTCGTTTGGAATTTAATGTCTAATATGTTTCAACTGATGGAGATTATATGGTCATTATTATGCTATTTTACACGCATTTTGAATACCGTACATAAACCAAATGCTATGTCTCTCTCTCTCCCCTTCTCTGAGACTGGGCTGAATTTAAAACAATTCTATATTCCAGATTATGCTTTAAATAAATAACAAAATGGTAAATTGTCTCCATTCTCATTCCAATCATTATGCCCATCGCATACATAAATATTTAAATTGTTCGAATGACACACGGGACTTAAAACACCATTTACTGAATGGCATCCAGTCCAATGTATAAAATATTCAAAATGTAATATTGTTACGGAAATACAGCTAAACAAAATGAACTGCACCCGATCCCTTCGTTTACCTGTACCCAAACAATAAAATGTGATGTTTGTTGTCGAAACACATTTGTTCATCATTCAAATTGCATACATCAGTGAATAATTTAGATTTCGGTTAGTTGTATAAAAGTATTTAAAGTCACATTTAACAAGTTTACCGGAAAGTCAATTGGTATGAAATATTATCGACAAACTGTCAATTCTTTTGTGCACTGTGCAGAATGTGCATTATGTGTATGTTTCCAGAGCGAATCCAGAGTTGTGGAATTATCTATAAAAATTAGAAGTTTTTACACCCGAAAATCGAGTTATTATACTTTTCATGGAGAGTTATAATACGGAAAGTCCTAAAATGGCAAAGTTCTAAAACGGAAAGTCCTAAAATGGCAAAGTTCTAAAACGGATTAACATGCAAAATGCAATATAAATTACAAGTTAAAATTATTATCTATTATTAAAAATGAGACGTCGTAAACGGAAAGGTTCGAATAAATTCCATTAATAAAGATAAAATCAAATCTCGATAATGACACTTTTGTGTGACACATTTTGGATGTGATTCAATTGATTTAATGCATCAAATATAATAATGAATGCTCTTTGTTCACTGAGAATGATCTCATTAGTCATAACATGCGATCAATGACAATATCGATTCAATTCATCCATTTCAAACTGAAAAAATTGTTGATTGATTTGAATTTGAATAAATGCACGATTCAATGACAAATTCTAATTCGCAATACTCTACAATATTCCGTATCTGGCGTGCTCTTTGTTGATTGAACGGAATTGATTAAAAATTAAAATTCAATTGATTGCTTTTAAAATGAATAATTGAGCAAATGGAAAATTGAATACTTTCCGATGCAAATTATTATTGCCCAAAAACCAATTGTATGGCACTTGATCTCTTCATTTTATGGAATTTTCGATGCTGTCTATCAATTTCACAAATGAATTAGTTACAGATCAATGGGCATCAGCTATTCATGTATATATTGCTCGTTGTTAGCTGATGATTGAAAGGATAAAAGTTGTCAAAAGTTCCTTGTGATTTACTGACCACATATCCGGTTCAATGATAGTCCACAAATCATTGGCACGAAATGAAATGACAACAAATTTGGATTGATAGCTTGACGCTTGAACAATGAATTATGATTTTTTTTTTTATCAGGCACGAAAAATCACTTGAATTCGAAAACGTTTCTCGGCCAACGAAGGGTCATTTTTAAGAGTCAGGTTTGACCAAATGTCCCATCCCTTGAAATAAATAACCGAAATATTTTCTCGACACGATTTTTCGAATGTATTTTTCCAAATAAAATATCCATCACGTATAATACATGATTGGTGGGAATGTTTGAGGCTTTCCTATTCCCTGGACCATAATAATAATAGTACCTAGTTATTTGTGGATTTTAGTCCATATGTTTCATGGGATGATGTTATGAAGAATAATCAATAATAAATTTCGATAAAATGTCAATTTTGCTGATTCGAATATTCCACAATGAATCATTTCATTCACAATGTTTGAATGTGAATTACCTAGATTTGAACACTATCGAATCGACATGAACGCTGAATCAACTTTTTTTTTCGCAATATTTACTTTTTCGTCAAGGCGATGAAATGTTGAACATGGCCATCTTAATGGTATATTATTTATAAGCTGGCCTACTTTTTGCGTACTTTATGAATACAATACTGGAAATGGGCTTGACACATCACATGAAACCGAAATGGAAGTAAAAGAAAATCCAAACTAAAATAAAACAAATTGTTTGTAGGTGAACGAGAACACAAAAAAGATGTGTTAAATGTGGAAAGGGGTCTCGATTCCCAGTTAAAATATAGCCGGCGGTGCTTCTGAAACCGAAACAAAGTGAAAATTTGGTTGCGTTATATGTATGTATAGATGGCATAAGACGAATCAAACAAATATTAATCATCAAAGGTATTTGTGACTTTGAGAAATGGTTTAAGCTTCTTTTTCATTCTCTTTTTTTTCCTTTACGTTCGTTTCGGTTGTTGTTTTTTTGTTCGAATGTTTGGTCGCTTTCGTCTTCGTGTATACAATGTTAACACTCATAATCGGTTTTGAAGGTGGAAATAATCTTCGTCTTGGTTCTCTCATCTCTCATTGCTATGGTCGATAGACGATAGGCGACAGGCATCATAGGGGTAAATGGAAATGCCTTTCTATTCATTTGATGAAAAGTCCTACGTGTGCCACGAAACTTCATCTCGTTCTTCATTGCAATGTTTTTGTTCGCAAATGCGAATGATTCTACATGAAAAATGAAGAATGCGAAGTGCCAAGTTTATACAATGTACTAACACCGTCTACATAACAACGAGGTGAATGAAATGAAATGAGAAGTTGAAGGTTGGAGCTGCAGAAGGGACAAAATGGCTTTTTTTAGTTTTTTTTTCTCTCTTTCGAATTGTTCACGTATTCCGTTCAAATCTCAAACATCAAATGTGAATATGTATGTGTTTGTGTTTGTGGATGAGCTTCTATCGTTTGCTATTCCATTCGTGTCACATGATGAATTCGTCTGAAGTAAGGAAAGCATCACACCGTCTCTCAACTGTTACCGCTTCATAAACTTTTTTTCCCATTTTTTTTTCGTCTTCTTCGTCTTATCCTTCTGCTTACTTTATTTCGTTTGTTTGCTTCTCTTTTGTCATTTTACTTTATCCAGTTTCCCTATGCTGTGACACTCGTTCACTATGCTTTGTTAAACATTTATTTAGTTTTGCGCTTTGTCACTCAACCAATTTTTCGATGACATCTCCTCCAGTCAAATGAATGCTTTTTTG
>GL502506.1:1972154-1988669 GCA_000149185.1 Mayetiola destructor
GTTGCTGTTTCGTCTGCAAAAGCAGCATTCATGGAAATTTATTTTTATTATTATCGTCGGTGTGTGTGTGTGTGTGTGTGTGTGTGTGTGTGTGTGTGTGTGTGAGTTTGTGAGTTTGTATGGGGATGCAAATGCGAATTCACAATTTACAAGTCTCCACATCACCAATGTGCCAACTTGTATATCTAAAAGATTAAAGAACTTTCGTTGCCTTTAAGCATTTTGTTTGGGATTAAAATGTTGCAATTTTCAACATCGCGTTCGGTTGGTTACGACAGCAAAATTATCATTTTTGACACATCGAAACCGAAAACATCAAAAATTATGAATCCGTTTTTCTATCTCTTGTCACCCGTTACACAAGGAATCCCAACGACTCGAGTAAATTCGATGATTTTTTTTTTTAAATAAAGTTTGATGGAATGAAATGTATGTGACTCTTTCTTGTCATAGACATTAGACATCAACATGGAATTTATGAGCGAGGAAAAATGTTTCTTTTTCAGCTAATAGCTTAAAATTGCTACGAAAAATCAAAGACAAATGATTTCATACATTTATAAATAAATAAACTTTCATACATTTATAAATAATAACGAGCCAATCTGCCACTCTGCCACTCTGCCATACATAAATGGGGATAGAAATATGACAAATTGTCATTGACAATGACAAATCGGACGGAAAAATGGTCCAGTCTCAAAAACGTAAAGTTAAAATACATTTATTGGCAACTGAAGTACATTTTTTTTTTATTTATTCAAACGTTTATCTTCATGCGATATCATTGGATTCAGGTTGAATTTATGTTCACACGATTGCTATCGGGAAATGTTTAAAGTTTTTCTTTCTGATAACGAAATACGGCACGAAAATGCATTCAAATGAAATTAGTTCATTTAACTATTTCCAATGGTTAACAATAAAGCGTTCATTCAATTCCAATTCAACCATGATTCGTTTCGAAAGCTACACTTTGGATCAATAATGTTCGTCATTTTTTCCCATTTTCTTTGAAACTTTTTCGTTCGATTTATCTCGAAGGCAAATGTGGAAAATTTTCTTTAGCAAAAGACATGACAAGATAATCTTCAATAGTTTTCGTAAGCGTTTGAAACGGTAATGAGTTTTAATTTGCATTTTCACTGTCAAACTGAAGCATTTGCTGTGGATGCAAACATAAAAAAATTCCGTTGTATCACTCACTCAAAACTATTACAATGCCAATGTTTAATATGCCATATGGCAATGCGTTCGGCAATGACAATTTAAAATGTGGAAGTTCATATAATTGTTGGCTTTATCGTTTTAATTTGTGTTGCAGTCGATTTTCCTTAGATTTCTTCATTTCGTTTTGTTTTCATTTTTTTTTGTTTTTAGTTAGATGCCATTATACGAATGAAGAGAATCTGTTGTGATGCTATGAGACTGTAATAGGATACATCATCGCACATCTCGCATGTTGAACACACATTCACGATGACAATCAATTTGAAAGACAACGATTTTCATATTCACCACAAACATTCTAATATCACTTCAAATTAGGGATTTCCTTCCCGCTCGGCAAAAACTTTGTGGTTCTCGTTCAACAACCACATTTACCATTAAATCGAAACGAAACGAAACGAAATGCAAGAAAAACGATAACAATTGACTGGTACAGTTGAATGCTGTATGTTTGTAGTATATGACTGTTGACTATTTCTTTCATTCCTGAATGTTCAATGTTCGTTTGCACAATGTGATTGCTGTTTGGGCTGCGAAGGGCGCAAAGAAGAAGGGAGAAAATAAACTTTTATGAAGTACATTTTCATTTGATATTATTTTCAATGAATTTAATCTTCAGTCAGAGACAAACTAAGGCATTTTTGTCATTGTATTCTTGGCGAATATGCATAAGCATCGGTACATGTTGCAAGTGTAAATGAGTGAAGTGAATATAAATGCGATTTTTCTTTCCTTCTTTCTCTCTCTCTCTCTCTCTCTCTTGACTACGGCTTTACATGAAATATAAACATATCGCCATGGCATTGATGTTTTGCGTAACTGAATTACATTCAACACTTCATGGCAAGTTAAGTTGTTGCCATTTCCGACAGCAACAGTCGCAACATTGTGCACAAAGTTACCAAAGGGACTGATCGGGTTGGCTGTCCTGCTTGAAAAGTGACAAGCGACAGGAACACATAAAAAGAGGCAAAGAGAGTGGAGATGCTGGAATGGGGAGACAAGAAACTTAAAGTGATAAAATGCCCAAGATAAAAACTGATAAATGATACAAATGATCATGGCCAACAACAATATAATCAAACACTGTCTGTAAAAGATGTTAACGCATATCGAGCATCCCTACTGGGATGCTGTGCTACTTTGTACTATACATTTACTGTGAGCAAATAAATGCAATTGTATCTCTTTGACAACATAATCTGCATCCGATTGTGGCCTTTTGTATCAATGATTTCAAACAATGGAAAATATGTAAATTTTGAATTACGATTCGTAAATGCATTTTACTTTCATTTTACCTTCAGATGATGAATGTTGAATGCTAAATGATATCGTTTATTGTATTGTACCACAAAAACTATTCACGTTTGCTGTTATACTTTACTGGCTGAAAATGGTTCAATCTTTAATGTTGTTGTTCCACAAAGTGGTGAAAAATCGAATTGTACAACAAAAAAGAAATCAGAAAAACTGATGGTTTTTAAAGATTTCCATTTATTGCGGATGGGTGGTACGTCGCGGGTGCAATGTAATCGCTTTCCCATTAATCATTCGTTCGTTTGTATGTACCACGCGTATGCCGCAGAGCCGTTATCATTAAATGGTTTTTGAAATATTTTCTCTTTTATCCTCTTTTTGCTTCGTTGTGCATTTTTTGCGTCAATACTAAGCTTTTTCCGTGTTAAAATGAGACGAACATCGTGGCAACGCTTTGATATACATGTGAAACCCGAGATTTCTTTTCACATTATTTTTCAATTGTTCTTCGGAAGAAAGAAGCATCGACGGGATTAGCGTTGCTTTGGTTTAAGCATTTCATTACAACGATTTATTTGCATTGAATGAAACCACGCGGTATTTTATAATTATTATTATCGAAGATCCGTATAACATGATATTGATGCAGTTGAAAACACAACTTTTTTTTTGCAAGTCCAGTCAACGATAATTTTTGCTCATTTATGAGACCACGCGGTATTTTATAATTATTATTATCGAAGATCCGTATAACATGATATTGATGCAGTTGAAAACACAACTTTTTTTTTGCAAGTCCAGTCAACGATAATTTTTGCTCATTTATGAGGAATTCTTTCTTCATCTATCATTATCTGTCATTTCGTTCTTTATTCTCTGCATAATACTTTGGATAAGATTAAAGATTTTAAAAGGTGATGAGGAATTATCTGCATCTGCATATTGTTGTCAGCGAATGAGAAAAAGATAATTTAATTTTTTGTATTCTGCATTCTGACGCTCTTCGGAGAAGAGGAAATTATGGCAAAATACACTCTTTGCATTCAATTGCACGATCGGAAAGACTTTTTGCAATGTACGTAGGCACACAATGAGATGGAGCGATAAAGTGAGCTCGTATGTGTGTGTGTGTGTGTTCTTTGCCGCCATCTGGATAATACGCTGCAAAGTATGCAAATTACAATGATGATATTGAAATGAATTCAGTATAAATTGAACATGTATCCGCACTTCAGATAGATCAGACTTGAGGAGCACTCAAACCGTAATTAGCATGAAGCATGATTAACGCACTTGAATTTATATGAATATATTTAATCCATTATTCGCTATCCATTGGTAAATAAAAGCTCATCCATATTCACATATTCGCGCATATTCGCATATTCGCTATCATTTTTTGTATCTTTCTTAATCCTTATGAAAGAATAAAAGAATAAATTGTTGGTTCGCATTTAAAGCAGATTTACAGCATTTTCCCAATAATAATAATCCAAATTTATGCTGATATTTTCAATGGAAATTTCTTTGAACTCATCACATAATACAAAAACTCATTGATTCACATTGCGATAGCCCAAAATGTCACACCTACCAAGCTCAAAGTGAATCCAAAAGAAGAGAATTCAAAAATCATTCAACATATTTCATTATATATTCATTCGAATTGATTCCAATATGCGATTCCTCAATCCTGAATCGCTTTGAAAAAATTTGCATATCACCGACAATCCTCAATCCTCAATCACAATCACGACTCATCACACGCAAAATCAATTCAATTCAAATGCGTATCGCTTTGAAATCTCCGAAACATAAAAATAGATTAATGGATTTGTAAAAGCTTTATTTCGTCCATTTTATCCGATCCCATTGAATGAGCATTCGATTTACGGAATCAAAATTCCATTCGATATATTTTTGGTGAATTGAATGTTGAACATTTTGCGATGATGGTGTTGGTATTCGGTGTTGCTTGGTCATACATTTCCATTTCGAAACAGATATAAACATGACAGCGACGAATATGTGGACTTTTTCATCGTCAACAATTTCATTGATTGCATCAAAAACGGCCCATCATCACGAATAGGCAACGTTTTATCGAAAAAGAAAATAGAAAATAGAAAACAAATTGATTTTCATTGAAACGCTGCTGGAGGGATTTCCAGCCACTGATGGATAAATTTCCCGTTTATATTCAAAATGGTTTAAGGATGCTTTTAATGACAAAAAGTGAATGACCAGTGACCAATGTCCAGTGAATGTGAATGACGAAATGAAAGGCACAAAGCCAATTCTGTTTGTTGTCGTTGTCTTTGCCAAACCATCTCTAATTCCGAATTTCTATTCAATGTTTTGCTTGCTGGATCAGCAACACATTCTTTTTCAGTCAACGCGTTATCATTCCATACTAAATAAGAATGTGACTGTGCTCTGATGGATTTGGAAAAAATTATATGGGTGTAAACGACAGTGCGTTCGCATTCATGGTCTATGGATAAATAATGCTGATTACAATTTATGTGAATGGAAGAGCGGTTATGTTTCTTTTCATCTCGTTGATGTTGAATGTGTCAGCTGTTCAATATATTCCTTGTTGTTATGTGGCTATACTATAACGTACCGAAAATCATTTTCCAAGGCGCACAATTTTCTTGTGCCAAGCAAAACAATGTAATGATGGGTAATCCGTGGTTCAAACTAAATGTTTGGAAAACATTTTCAATATAAAAATACTTGTGACATGTTTTTGAACAGTGAACCGTGTTATATGCGGTGGTCGAACATTTTGTTTCATCATTGTTATTCGAGATGGATAAATGTCGAATGTATAAAAGGTGTCATATCATCTCATTAGTGTAATCGACATGGGTGTAGCGTTGTTGGTCCAAATAATCATCAATTAAGTTATCTTGCTTGGGCCCAAACTACAAACATTAAATGATAAATATTCGTACGTGTCTCACATTACAAACACAAATGCAATTAATTTCAAATGTGTAAAGATACAACAAACAACAACAACAAATATCGATGACCATTTGATTCCGAATATAAATCATATGAATAGAAAATTATTTATTTGGAAAACTCATTTCAGCAAAAATTCATAATATCGACATGACTGTCAGTGTTCGTGATCAATTTTCGTTTGCGAATTGATAATTATTATTATTTTTATACAATATTTTTATTCGGATATTCCAAAGTTTCCCGCATTTCTATTCCCCACACCCAAAATCTCTTTTCTATACATATTCAAAAGTTTATTTCAATTGAATTAATTTTCTCCTTATTTTTCATTCGTTCTCATCCAACAGTAGGTTCACAAGATGCTATACATATCACGGCCATACTCGGTGAAAGTGTTATATTCAATTGTCACGTCGAATTTCCCGGTGATCATCCAGTTCCTTATGTGCTGCAGTGGGAGAAGAAGGTGAGCGAAACGGTACGACATTTAAATCTTTTCTCTGCTCTCTTAATCAGATTTATATTTCTTCTATTCCAAGTTCTTTTTTTTTTCATTTGCATACGTACGTTTGAACCAAATTCGGATATTCCAAAGTTTCCCGCATTTCTATTCCCCACACCCAAAATCTCTTTTCTATACATATTCAAAAGTTTATTTCAATTGAATTAATTTTCTTCTTATTTTTCATTGGTTCTCATCCAACAGTAGGTTCACAAGATGCTATACATATCACGGCCATACTCGGTGAAAGTGTTATATTCAATTGTCACGTCGAATTTCCCGGTGATCATCCAGTTCCTTATGTGCTGCAGTGGGAGAAGAAGGTGAGCGAAACGGTACGACATTTAAATCTTTTCTCTGCTCTCTTAATCAGATTTATATTTCTTCTATTCCAAGTTTTTTTTTTTTTCATTTGCATACGTACGTTTGAACCAAATTCAAAAAAAAAAAACTTACAAATCTCCCGCATCAATATTCCTGTGCACGTGCACACAACACATGAACACAAACAAAAAATGAAGCAAAAAATAAATCAAGTGAAAAATATCTAGAATTTTTTTTTTTTTACAATCACGAGCCAAATTAACTAAACTAAAAAAAACTACTTGTAAGATTGTGTACGATTATAAGCCATAGATTTAAGTTCATTGGAAAAGTAATTGCGTTGCAAATTGCAACCGTGAACTGTCAACATTACGTAAAATGAATATTGAAGGAGGATCTTTTTTCCTTTAAATGCACGAAATAAAATCTAAATAGTTATTCGTTCTTAAAAGATTTTTTTTTTGTTGAGAAAGAGATGTTATCAAGCAAATGTAAATAATATAATGAAAAGGGAGAAGATTTTCTTTTTTCATCCGCTTCATGAGACATTTCGAGCACTTTTTTTTTGCTGTCGCTAGCCTGCAGTAGCTTTACATTTTCAATTGAATTTATCACTAACATAACGTGGTGCGTCAATTTATTTATTTTTTCTCATCCTTCTTGTCCGTCTGCCTTTCTTCTCAAGCACCTTTTTTAAGGTTTCTTTTTCTCTCCTGATGGCATTCAATGCGTCCTGTTTACAGTGCACTAAATGCACGATACTGACATCGCATGAAATGTATTTGCATTCACCGTTCCATTTTTTTAAGGAAAAATAGCAGCAAATTTAATATTTATTTTTGCAAGAAATTCCATTTTTTATGTTAAATACTTGAATGGCGAACAAAACAGTGCAAACGAAACATCAAATGAAGCAGAAGAAAATTCAATATGAGAAATTCTTAAGAATGAATGAAAATTAATAAGTTGTGAAAAGGAAGTTAGTTTTCGAAAGAAAAAACGATAAGAAGGTGAAATTACCGAGTCGATGGAAGTGAAATGGAAAAGTATTCGTATTTATTTATTCTTTTGCATGTTGTTTTATCGTTCGGTTTTTCTTCATCGAGTTGATTTTTTTTTTTTTTCAAATTCAAATGTATGCGTGCTGTGTTGTTGATTCATGAAACTTTTTCCCATTTCAAATAAATCGCAAAAATGACGACGAATGATATCGTTTTGTTGAGTCAAAAAATCGAAGTCTGTTTCGAAGATCTTTGTGATGTGACAGGTGACGATATGCTGTAGAATGATGCCGTGGGAAATACAGGCGTTAATAGTTTCCTTGCGAATTCATCTTCAATGGTAAAGTTCAATCAAATGAAAATATTTGTGCCTCTGGCACATGGCACACTTTTTTCGCTCCCGATTAAATTCAATGAATTGGAATTCTTCTGCCCCATTCACGCAAATTGCACATGATCATAGCTAATGGGCTCAACAGCTCAACATTCATTATTCAGACATTCTCAGTTGGAGCTTTTGTGCGGAAGGTTTGGTAGAGTAAATACTAACACACAGACACAAATACCATCATAGATGGAAAAATGAAAAGCGAAATCATTTTAATTAGCTTAAGAGCTGAAACGAAAAAGCGATAAGAAACTGCGAGCAAAAATATGAGGAAAAGAAATGCAAGGCGAATGATAATAATAATAATAATAATAGTCATGATGAAAATATAACAAGAAAAAAGCACTTTAAATTGAATCGAAACTTACTATTTATTTACATGTAATTAAAGTAAATTTATTAAAGTTTATTTCAGAAAACTTTGATGTTCGTTGTGAATGGTTAATTACTAATTATCTTGATGTGTATACTACGCTTTATGTCATTCAGATGGATTGTCCTAGTGTGCGTAGTGCGTAGTGGTGTCTCGTGTCTATGTTCAATGATTATTCTGCGAAACTTCGAGTCATTATGAGTTTTTGATTCAAATTCTCCAGTTTTCATTTGTATTTTGTTCACTGTTATCATATTACCTATTACCTATTGAATGTGTACACAACAGATATCGCATCGTTGGAAGTACGTTAACGAGGTGAATCGCGTTCCATTATGCAAATGTTTCGACAGTTGAATGGGCTGACTTGTATGTATTTATAAGAGGATACCTAGCTATTGACAACTTTCATGACTTCTTTCTTCTTTTTCAGTTTGGCCAAATTTCGAACATTTGGAAATATATTTTCGTAATTGAAGCCATTTTTCGTCGTATTTTTTTCCCGTTCCATACTTGAAAACTCGAAAAGTTTTCGTGCTTTCAAGTTTCGAGTCGATTAAATTCTTTAACAAACGGGACCTTTTCGATTTGAAAATAAGTTTATAATAATTCATTTTCAATTCCATCACGAAAAGAACAGCTTTCGATCGATTCAGATGCTTAATTTTTATCTTTTATTCGCTGTCGTTTTCCCAAATATTGGAATGTTTATTATGTTTTGTCTATTATGTATTATGAAAAATGTGTTTCCATTCAGTTGACTCTTCTTCCAGTTACTTCTGAGCATTTCATAGAATTGACTCCCCTTCATAAAAGGTTGCGAAACCATTCAGCTGTTAAGAGTCCTGAAACCTAAACATCTCATCGACAATAAAAAAAATAAAAGGAGGGAATTTTTCGCTTGAATTTAATTAGTTTGATTAAAAATAGCGAACAAGTTTCAACAAAATTGTTTTCACGATATTTTTCTTTCGTTGAACATTTTTCATTACATTTTCTTTTATTTTTTATTTATTTCTTCGTCGATGTTGCGATCAAAATATGTTGAAATTTCTTTTTGTTTTGTTTGCGTCCATCACATCCACAAAATCAACCGAAACAAAAGAAAAACTCTCAGGTCTCAACTTAAACAGCGCATGGGGCAAGATAAATAGAACAAAAAAAAAAACAAAAAGATAAGAAATTTTTTCGCTCATGTTTGGTTCGGAAGAGTTTAATGTATCGCTGCTGATGATGTGGTTCTGCTGATGAATTTTTCTTCTTCCTTTTTTGGAAAATCATTTTCTTCACTAAATGCCATCAAATTCTTCTGCGAATTCTGTTTTGAAACATTGATTACAATGGGTGTGTATGATTAAGTGAGAGACAGTATGGTTGTCAGTTGTCACCCGAACGTTCATACTCTGTACTCTGTACGTACAATGTACAACGGTTTCCAATTAAACTGATTGAATTGAAATTGTTTTTAGCAAAAGTTTTCGCTTCAATTTTCATTGAGTTCAATTTTCTTCCGCATTGGCAATTGCGTTCGCCGATGAATTGAAATTCGATTTTGGTTCTTTATCTTTTAGCGAACGTTTCCATTTTGCCCTTCTCCGAAAACTAATTTCAGATCTTCATTGCATAGTATACATTCGAGATACGGAAACGGCAAACATGCCGTAGAAGATCCCCAAATTCAGTTGGCTCTAAATGAATATTTCAGTTTTATCATGTGATTGCAAAAGATTTTTATTGATAAAAATAAACAAATCGATTGTTATACAGATGCAGTTTCCGTGGCGCATTGTCATTCGCATTGGTGAAATCATTTGTGAAATCAGTTGGATTTTAGTTTGAATTCGATGCCATAAAGTTTCGTTTGCTCTTTTGTGGGACAATTTTACGATTGTTCGTTCAACAATTCCATTTTGTCTTATGGTTTACATTCGTTCGTTCCAAATCCATTTAAAGCCAGTCTTCGGATCGTCAGTCGTGATTCTTGAACAATTTTTGTGTTACCTGTATTAGTGCTCATGCATCCTTTCCACGGTTGTTCACATACACACACACAATCAATTTAGTAGTTATAATTTTATTACGTTGTGCACAATTCCCTCTATTGACCGACCAATCAACCAACCAATTAAACAACAGAAGATAACCAAATAATGCACTTAAAAATTTTTCAAACAAAACAGAGAGTCAGAGAAAGATCAAATTTTTTTGTAATTCAAATATTAAATATGTAGCGCAATGCAAGAATCCACGATCCACCATCCACAATCATCCAAAAAATTGGAAAACAAACGTTGAATCACAATAAGTATAATGTATTGTGTACAATACAAATTCGTGTGGTGTCAAAGCACTTTTTCCCTGCACCAACAATGATTGCCATTCGATTGCTTTCAATCTTTGAAGAACACCAACATTCACAGCTGCCAAACTGACGATTGACTGAATTTGTATAGTTCATTCTCAATGTATTTACATACAATTTCTGATAAAATGAAATGCTAACATTAAAGTATCTGGACTGCACTATCGTCCGTTTCCCAACCATTCGTGACTCTTAGTCGCATTCAATTCATTTGTTGACGAATTCAAGAGTTGATTTTAATGTTGAATTATTTATTTTTGGAAGTAAACACAATTTCAAATTGATGTAAATACTACAAAAAGTTCATTTGTTGGTAGTCATGGTATTTTGTTGGATTTCCGTTCAATTTATTTCATTTTATTGATTTGCAAAAAACAAAAGGAATTCCATCCGAGTTGTTAAATGTGAAATGCCTTCAGTATTAAAGTGATTTCGAACTTTGAATAGTTACGATTCTAAAGTTACAAACGAAATCACAATTTTGATACTACGAAAAAAGCATCATTGTAAATACATTGAAACAATGATTTGTGATAAACATCTCCCGATTACAAGAACTCAAATGTCGAATGAAAGTATTTTTGCGATCTGTCTGATAATTTGAATCGATCCAGTGAAGCATTTCATTATTTATTTCGCGTTTGTAGACGCAGGTGTGCAGCGTTCCCGAAAAAAAAGTTGCCCGACCCGTCCGAACCTTCGGCCCGGAACGGGCACGGACGGCCCGCAACCATAAATGATTTGACCCGTTCCCGAAGTACCCATTACTAATCAAGCACATTTTCATCTTATTCCATCCATTGTTTCCACAACAATTTAAATTTGCCTAAGTAAGACATTGATGAATTCCGTGTTTATTTCAACGATATCTAATGAACATGTATTTTGACCGGTTTGCCTACGAATTTTGTCACATTAATCCATCAAATTTTGCTAAAAGCTTTTTGTGTTTGGCATTCCTTTCATTCATCGACTCTTGCTTGATTCATGATGTTTTCATTTCTTTAAGCCGAAAAACCAAAGAAACGGCCATAACACCATTAATTATATTACAAAACAAATGTTTGGTTCATTTATACTGACTGATTTAGTTGGACGAAAAGACATCCGCGCAACGATGCGACGATTATATTCATAAGACTGCCAACAAAATCCATGAAGTAAAAACATCGAACAGTTGAATGTAATTTACGATGTTGGAAGTTGGAAGTTGGTAAAACTGTTGGATACGATTCATTTTGGCATGAGAACGAGAAAATGGGCAAAAATTTGAAAACGATTTTCGTTTATCATTCATTTGTCATGTGCAATGTGCACAGCCAGCCATACAATTACATAACAAATAAAATCATTTCGATGAAATTTTATGTACAGTTGGAAATACGAAATCTCTTTTTCGTTTCGGTTTGAAATTTGGCAGGCCAGTCATTCGACTGAATTCCGGAATGTGCTACAAATGTGTTCAATTTGTACCAAAGTCTCTCATTTCACACAGAATAAGCGGTGACAAAACAATACCAAAATTTCTTTTTCATTTCGAATGTCTTTGTGTTTTTCTGCGCGCGTTTCAATTGTGTCTTACCTTCATCTATGGTGGCCTTCATTTAAGGCCCTCGTTTTGTGGTTTGTGTTGCGTAAATGATAGATTAATGTGGATCTCAGTTGGCCCATTTGTTTCGTATACTCAATCCAATATCGCTAGTCTTGCCGTGTAATCGTTCTATTGATGCAATTCACTCTACCAAAATCTCAAAAAATTCAGCTACAAATTGTCTATCAATCAGTTTAAATTGATAAACAACCATAGAAGGATAAAAGCTTGTATAGTATTAAACTGACATCGAACAAAGATAAAATAATCGGTGGCATTCATTGTAAATAGATTGTATTTATGTAAATTGTGATTCTGCATGTGTCGAATTTAAATCCAAAACATCACTTTTGACTGTACGCTTGTGAGTGGGGAGCTATCAAGTGATATTAAGCAATATATTACTTAAAAACTATAGTTTTTTATTCTCATTTCGACAAAGTCCCGATTATTCAATGTCAATGGCGGTTTTATCATGTGAAACATACTCATAATCTCATACTCCATTCTCCATCACCGAAATACATTCAGAACTTTGAAAGTTGGGTAAACTTTTTCCAGTGTGATATTTCAAATTTCACAAAACCGTAGGATAACGTTTAATGGAAACAAAAGGAAACAACAGCACCATGAATCCTCAATTTCTTTTTATTTTCAAAGTTCCCAATGATGCATCCGACGCTTAAGTTAGATTTGTCCCAAGTTCGTTGTTACAAATACAATTGAAAAAATATGTTGCCGTCTGATTATTATCACCATCAAGCAATGCAAATAATTCGGAGAAGAGCAGTTAAGCGCTGATCATCATTAAATCAGTGAGATTTAGAGTTGTTTGCGCTCTCAGGGAGAAACGAAAAAAAAAATCCGAAAAACATGAGCCGTAGACAGAAACTGAAGGAATTTAACATATAAAGACACATAGTGAAAATTGTGATTTTTCGTTGCACGATGTTGGAAAATTGTTGAACAACATTCGAAATTTGAAATGATATATCACTATCGCCATATGAAGTGGAGTTCACAAAGTGCGCGAAATGCACAAAACGATGTCATGTAACTCAATTTACATAATCTATCTATAATTCATTCCCGTAAATAGTAGTACTTTTAATCAAGTTCATTTGCCACCCGTTCCATTCGGTCTCTTCTTCTTTTCTCTCTCTCTCTCTGTTTCTCTTTCTTCATCGACTTTCCCGTATTACAATTTCGCCAATTGCTTACTGTGAATCCAAAAAATATGCTTCACAGATTTTCAAAACGAAAGAAAAAATAATTTTCTGCTATCTCTCACTTTTTCTGCATTTTTATCCGTGTCTATCCTTTTTCGGTTGAAATCACGAAATCTAATGCAGTGCCAAACTAGGCCAATCGGAATATTTTCACCTGTACGTTCGAAAAAACGGTATGGTGTTGAAATTTACTACGATATTTAACATATGGATGGTTTGAGTTTGATGCAATCATACTGATGCAACCATACATGCATAAGTACATGCTGCATAAATAATTTTTGAAACTTAAATTCTACCTTTGCATCAAATTTTGAAAGTATATTTCCTCACTGAAGGAATATGGGCCAGAAACAGTGACCACACAAAAGCCTTCAATTTTTTTTCGTTACTCTTTTATAATAATATTCGGAATGAAAATCAAACATCTACACTTTGCACTGTATTAAATTATTTAAATACGAAGGTGAAAAAAAATGGAAATTTTTATTGACGCCAATGAATTTTTGACCAACGGCTGAGAACTGCACAAACGAAATACGGAATGAAATATGCATGAATGTTGCAAAAAGTTTGTAATTCACAGTCCACCGATTCGATCAAAAAGAAAAATGGATAAAAGCACTCCTCTGCGTTCTCACACAGATATTGAATACGGAATCCAAAGCAATAATCCCATTATGAAAGTCTGTTTCACTAGAACTTTTCCATTCGAAATTATGCAGTGCGAAGTGCACTTTTTTCTCATTATATTTCAATGCACTTGAAGCAAGTAACTTTGGAAAGAAACTTCTCATAGGATTCTCGCTCGCTCTTTTCCTTTTTTTTGACATTACATTTCATGAGGTGATAGGAACTGAGTGTTCACATACCAGATATTGCTCGACTAAATACGTCCGATGCATCTGATTTTTGATTGCCCGAACACTGAACAAATTTGCCACTTTTTAAAACAACAAACTTTTCCAACGATTTCGATTATAATCCATATATGGATGTAAATTGGATTTGCATTTGTGGAGGCACGTGCTTCTTTGATTCTTCGGTGAACATACGAGATGCTGGTTTATTAACTGAATGATATAGTTTTATGTTCCAGCAAACTGGAAATTTAAACATTGAAAATTGCAAATTGAACATTTAAGGGCTCTTATACATATTTCCATTCAATGTTTTGAGTTGAATAGTGCAAATATTCATATAAAATTCACGAACGAGACTCACTAATTTAAGCTCATCCATTCTACTATGTATTCAATACTCAGTGCATCCTTATTTAATATATAAATATATGTATAAATTCAATCAGGAAGCCTAAATTCCTGCTATTCATTATTATTGTTTGCCGTCAACTTATATCCGTGTATTCTGGAATATTGTTACCAGGCGAAGCATGAAGCAAACAAAAAAGAGAGAAGAAAAACATATACTTTCAGTCAATTGCCTGACTTCAAATGCATAAATCAACTAACCGTGAATAGAAAATAATGCACTAGAAGTATATAAGAGTGTATGAGAGTCGAACACCAAATATTTAGCTTGAAAGTTATGAATTTCGACTACCCACTTGCCCCACTCAAATCGCTGGGAAATTCTTGAAGTGTGTGGTCTCATTCACCGTTCCAATCTCTCTCTATCGTTTATACCATTTGGCTTACATTAGTCCCAAAATCATATGCTTGTGTTATTGTAATTTTGTGCCACAAAAAGCATAACCGGAAATTGTTTAAAACTTCATGTTACTACACCGGACGATAATGTTCCAAAGAGTTAAAACGAAGCAATCACTTCAATTTTCGGATGATCGTTTGGTCAAACCATATCGTTCGCGTTCCCATACAATGTGATGTATGTTGAGTATGGCAACTGAATTTCATGAACCGGAAAGATGAAATGGAAAATGGATGTGAATGTATGAGGGCCATCATACCATGTATATGTTACACAATCAGTTAACGCATCATATTGCACATTCATATCGGTTGAATATGCTTCTGGTACGATTGAATGCTTTTATACACCAAACAAACATGGAAAAATGGAGTTTGGTCGCATTCATTTCGGATATTTTGTCTGATGCTCTTGCAATGCTTAAATATGAGACGGATGTATTATTATTATCATTTTATAACGAGACACATGGCGAGAAAATATGTGCTGCATATGTGGAACGAATTGAATGGAAGTAACAAGAAACCATAACAACTCTATAAAAGCCATAATATATTACGTCTCTGCTGCCCTGCATTCTTGTCCAACCGTTTCCAATTCAGATCGGAAGATACTTTAAATCGGTAAAATCCTCTACAAATACTCATCAATGCAACGAGTTCATATATTCCGACGACTTTGTTAACTCCCCATCAAATATATCGTTGGAAAATGCATGCATGCCGGAAAGGTCTATTGATATACAGGTAATACATATAACATTGGCACATAAAAGACTTTTTGTCCGATTTTGTATACCGAAATTAGTTTGGACATGCCAAAAAGGCAATACATTATCAAATACTTTTGGCGAAAACAAAAATGAATAATAAATAAAATTTATCGTTCGCATGCGAAATTCCAATAAGAAGCATCAAAAATCATGGACAATGTTTCACTGTTGAGGGAAACAAGATAGCAACCATGGTTTGTGATACAATTTTCTACGATATTTGATACATGACAAGGAGAAATGGGATTTTGACTGTTGCACAATTTACCAACTCAATTACCGTCTTTCAACGTATAAGTAACATGAACCATATCCATTATTGCTGTACATTGTATTGCTCATAGCCCAGATGGATTTATAATGACGGGTGACATAGAGAGAAAGGAAAACCTTCAATAAATAATTTCCATCTAATTTCATACTGATTAATATTAAACTGGACGCTAGATTATTATTTACCGTTTGAAACATTTCACCTGGATTTGCTGGATATACAAAATCTTAACTAGTGCTCTGGCGCTATTTGGTGTACGTGTAACAATGTAATAACAATTTATGAAGCGATAAATTGAATCCACGAGAATTTTAATAAAGAATAATTAATCTATTCGGTCCGGTAATATGAAACCACACCGGACCTGAAAAAGCGTGGCTATCGGTTATTCAAACGCTAACCGCAGCCAGGTTAAAGTAAATATATTTCGATGAATGTCAAATACTTTACACCCGGGAAAACTATTGAAAACGCTAAATATCAATGTGATCGGAAAATTGAATAAAAATCGGTCTGAATTTTTAACCGAAACACGAATTAATGTTCAATGTACAATGTACAC